>CAUYSK010005629.1:0-84883 GCA_963575035.1 Avahi laniger | reverse complement strand
AAATACTCTCCAGGGATTAGGGGGATGGGGGGCGAATCTACAACTAAAGGACACGGGGAGCACTAAAGGGAGGGAAGGGCACGCCTTTAACCTGCATTTGGGTAAGGCAAAGACATAAAGTGTAACTAGAATGTTTGTACCCTCACAATACCTTGGAATAATAATAAAAAAAAAAAAAAGAAAAAAAAAAAAAAACTTTGACATCAAAAAAAAAAATAAAAGAAAACCCATCAGAATAACTACAGAATTCTCGACTGAGACCCTACAAGCAAAAAAGGGATTGTGGCTCCATTATAAGTCTTTTTAAACAGAATAATACCTAGTGCTGAATTTTGTATCTTATAAAACTGAGTTTCATATATTAGGGGGGAAAAAAGTCTTTCTCAGACTAGCAAACACTGAGAGAATTCATCAAGACAAGACCTGTTCTGCAGGAAGTACTCAGAACTGCTTTATTCACATATCAGCACAAAAAACACTTACCATGGTAAAATTACCCAAAGCCAAAGATCAAAGGCCAGATACCACAATGGCTGAAGAGATAAAACAAAGCAACAAATTTCAATCCAACAGGATGAACAGAAAGCCACCCCACTTATCAATTCTTTTAATAAATGTGAATGGCTTGAATTGCCAACTGAACAAACATAGGCTGGACGAATGGATAAGTATACACAGGCCAAGTATCTGTTGCCTTCAGCAAACACATCTAACACAAGCATGTGTGCATACACAAGGTTAAGGGATGGAAAACAATGTTCTATTCTAATGGAAACAAAAAAAAAGGCTGGCATAGCAGCACTCATATATCTTAGTCTTCAAATCAATAAAAGTAATGAAAGACAAAAATGGCCATGATGTAATGGTAAAGGGAACAATTCAACAAGAAGAGATAACAATCTTAAACATTTATGCACCAAACACAAAAGCGCCCAGATTCATAAAGCAAATCCTACCTTATCTATACAAAATGATACACACCAGCACTGTAATGGCTGGGAAACCAAGACCCTGCTGACAGAATGGGACAGATCCTCCAAACACAAAATAAACAAAGAAACAAAAGACGTACATAGAATTCTAAACCATATGTCCATAACAGACATTTACAGAACATTCTACAAAAAAACCCACTGAATATACATTCTTCTCATCAGCTCATGGGACACTCTCTAAGATTGATCACATCATAGGCCAAAAAACATGTCTCAACAAATTTAAAAGAATAGAAATTATACCATGAATCTTCTCAGATGACAGTGGAATAAAATTAGAAATCAACTCTAACAGAAACACTCATCTCTACACAAAGTCATGGAAACTAAACAACCTGCTGCTGGGTCAAGGAGGAAATTAAGATGGAAAGCAAAAGATTCTTTGAACAAAATGATAACAATGGGGACACAAGTTATCAAAATCTGCAGGACACAGCTAAAGCAGTTCTGAGAGGAAAATTCATAGCCATAAATAACTACATCCAAAAGACACAAAGATCACAAATCAACAATCTAATGAATCGTCTCAAAGATCTGGAAAAGGATGAGCGAACCAATCCCAAACTGAGAAAAGGAAAGAAATTATCAAGATCAGAGCAGAACTAAATGAAATCAGTAGGAACTACATGAAAGATTGATAAAACATACAGTTGGTTCTTTGAAAAGATAAACAAAATTGACATTCCTCTTGCTAGATTAATCAGAAGCAGAAAAGAAAGGACTTTAATAAGTTCCATCAGGAATGAAAAAGAGAAATTACAATTGATACCACAGAAATACTAAATATTATCTCTGAATACTCTAAAAATCTCGATACACATAAACTTGAAAATGTGGAGGAAATGGAAAAATTCTTATAAACACACAGCCTCTCTAGGTTCAATCAGGAAGATATAGAATTCCCAAACAGCCCAATATCAAGTACCCATATTGAAGCAGTAATAAAAAACTTTCCTATAAAAAGCAGTCCCAGACCAGATGGTTTCACAACAAAATTCTACCAGACCTACAAAGAAGAACTGGTGCCTATCCTGTAGAAATTATTACACAACATTGAGAACAAGGAATTCTCCCTAACACATCTTACAAAGCCAACATCACCCCGACACCAAAGCCAGGAAAGGACCCAACAAAAAAACAAAACTACAGACCAATATCCCTTATGAATACAGATGCAAAAATTCTCAACAAAAATTCTAGCAAATGAAGTTCAGCTGCTCATAAAAAATAATACATCATGACTAGGTGGGCTTCATCCCAGAGATGCAGGGATAGTTCAACATATGCAAATCTATAAATGTAATTCACCACATAAACAGAAGTAAAAACAAAGACTATATGATCCTCTCAATGGACGCAGAAAAACCATTCAACAAAATTCAGCACCCTTTTATGATAAAAATGCTTACTAACAAAACAGGCATAGACGGGACTTACCTGAAAATGATGAAAGCCATATATGACAAACCCACAGCCATCATCATACTGAAAGGGAAAAAACTGAGAGCATTCCTGCTTAGAACTGGTACCAGGCAAGGTTGCCCTTTATTACCACTTCTATTGAACATGGTGCTGGAAGTCCTACCACAGCAATCAGACAAGACAAGGAAATCAAAGGCATCCAAATGGGGGCCAAAGAGGTCGAACTATTGCTCTTTGCTGACCATATGATCTTATACCTAAAAAACCCCAAAGATTCTGTCAAAAGACTTCTGGAATTGATAAATACATTCAGCAAAGTATCAGGATACAAAATCAATGGCGCACAAACCAGTAGCATTCATATATGCCAACGACAGTCAAACTGAGAGCCAAATCAAAGATTCAATAGCTTTCACAATAGGAACAAAGAAAATAAATTACCTAGGAATAGCCTTAACTAAGGAGGTGAAGGGTCTTCACAGGGAGAATTATGAAACACTGAAGAAGGAAACAGCAGAGGACACAAACAGATGCAAAACCATACCAGGCTCATTGATCAGCAGAATCAACATTGTTAAAATGTCTATACTACCCAATTGCAATCCTTATTAAAATACTAACACCATTTTTTGCAGATCTAGTAAAAATAATTCCACACTTCATATGGAGCCAGAGAAGACTCATTATAGCCAAAGCAATCTTAAGCACAAAGAACAAATTGGGAGGCATCAATTTACAAGACTTCAAACTACACTGCCAAGCTATAGTAACCAAAATAGCATGGTACTGACACAAGAACAGAGACAGAGACCAATGGAACAGAACAGAAAACACGGACATAAAACCATCCTCATATAGCCATCTGATTTTTGACAAAGCAGACAAAAACATACACTGGGGAAAAGAATCCCTATTCAATAAACAGTGCTGGGAAAATTGGGTAGCCACATGTAGAAGACTGAAAAAGGATCTGTACCTCTCACTTCTCACAAAAATCAACTCATGATGGATAACAGACTTAAACCTAAGGCAGGAAAGCATAAGAATTCTAGAAGAAAATGTTGGAAAAACTCTCATGGACATCAACTTAGGCAAAGAATTTATAAAGAAGACCCCCAAAGCAATCACTGATCAACAAAAATAAATGGGACCTGATTAAATTAAAAGTCTTCTGCACAGCCAAAGAAACTATTACTAGAGCAAATAGACAACCTACAAAATGGAAGAAAATATTTGCATGCTATATATCCAACAAAGGGATGATAACTAGAATCTATATAGAACTCAGAAAAATCAGCAAGAAGAAATGAAACCACCTCATTAAAAACTGGGCAAAGAACATGAATAGAAACTTTTCAAAATAAGATAGGCTAATGGCCAATAAACATATGAAAAAATGATCAATCTCTCTGATCATCAGAGAAATGCAAATCAAAACTACAATGAGATATCACTTAATTCCACTGAGAATGGCTTTTATCAAAAATTCCCAAACAACAAATGTTGACATGGATGTGGAGAGATAGGAACACTCATATACTACTGGTGGGACTGCAAACTAGTACAACCTCTATAGAAAGTCATATGGAGACATAAAAGAACTAAAAGTAGAACTACCACTTGATCTAGCAATCCCACTATGGGGCATCTACCCAAAGAAAAGAAAGACATTCTATAATGAAGACATCTGTACCTACATGTTTATAGTAGTACAATTCACAATTCCAAAGATGTGGAAACAACCCAAGTGCTCATCAATACATGAGTAGATTAATAAAATGTGGTACATGTATACCATGGAGTACTACTCAGCCACAAAAACAATCATGAACTAACATCTCTTGATTATCTTGGATGGAGCTGGAGTCTGTTCTTCTAAGTGAGTCACAAGAATGCAAAAACAAGCACCACATGTACTCGCCATCAAATTGGTACTAATTGATCAACGCTTACGTGCACATATGGAAGTAACATTCATCAGGTATCGGTCAGGTTCAGCAGGGAGGGGATGGGTATATCCATAACTAATGGGTGTGGTGCACGCTGTGTAGGGGATG
The DNA here is from genome assembly GCA_963575035.1 of Avahi laniger. Taxonomy (NCBI): domain Eukaryota; kingdom Metazoa; phylum Chordata; class Mammalia; order Primates; family Indriidae; genus Avahi; species Avahi laniger. Next base: position 80,409 of record CAUYSK010005629.1, on the reverse strand, counting down.
GGCATGCTTCTAGCTCTGACTTAGGTGGCGCAAAGGCAGTGCATGTAACCTAAATGTTTGTGCCCCATAATGTTGTGAAATGAAAAGGAATTAACACCACAAAATAACCATACATACACACACAAATCTGAATTCTCTCTATTTTGTTCCATTAATCTATATGGCTATACTTTTGTCAATACCCCAGTCTTGATTACTGTATTTTATAGTTAGTCTTGAAATCCCCCAAACAAAGATCTCCAACTTTGTTGTTCTGTAAGTTTGCTTTGGATATTCTACTCATTTAAATTTCTATATATATTTTAGAATCAAGGTATCAATTTCTGCTCAGAAAATACCTGTGGAAATTTTGATTAGGATTGTGTGGAAATCATAATCCAGTGTTATATATTATAAGATTAAAATAATCAAATCACGGAAATTTCAATTTGAAGAAAAGGAAATTTCAAAATATGCATATGTATATATTAATAATTTTAGAATCAATTTCTTTTTTTAATGAATTCAGACAGAAGTAAAAGCTTGCTTTTTTACATAAAAACAAACATAATTAGTAAATTAAAGGTAGTAAGAATCAATCATCTAATGAGTTAATTCATTATTCCTTCAGTGACATCTCAGATATCAACTAGGTTTGTGTTTGGCTACACTTTACAAATGCAACATCAGGATTTAACTAAATAAAGGATTATTTTTTCACACACAAGTTCGGAAGTAAATAGTCCAGAGCTTTTACACTCACTGTACAATGTTAACAGTATCTTAGATAGTCTTCTCGTTTGTGCCCTGAAATCCTTGTAATGTAATTTTTAACCTCATAATTGTTTTATCCTGGTATTAAGATGGCAACTCCACCATAAGCTTATCCAAAAAACAGAGAGAGAGAAAAGGATGAAGGACAATGGGCAAAAATGATATACTAATACATTCTGTGACAAGAAAATAATCTTGTGACAAGGCAGTCAGTTACAAGAAAAACAATGCTATTTCCAGAAATCCCCTGTACAAACTTCTGCTTATAGCTGATAACCAGAAGTATATCACATAGCCTCCCCTAGTTTCAACAGAGTTTAGAAAGAATACATACTTCACCTGTAACACTGCCAACCTAAATATCTTTCAATAAGAGGAGTCTGGACACTGCATGGCCACTAGGATGTCTGCCAAAATATACTTTTAGATTGTAAACCGAGCTAAAAAGAAATACACTAAAAGTTATCCTCATTAAAAAGACAGCCTTAAGGAGGCAGAGCAAGATGGCTGAACAGAACCCTCCAGCAATTGTCCCCTCACAGGAACTGTAAGAAACACCTTCCTATGAATCAAAAATCAGGTGAGCAATGGCCGGGCGCGGTGGCTCACGCCTGTAAATCCTAGCACTCTGGGAGGCAGAGGCAGGCGGATTGTTTGAGCTCAGGAGTTCGAGACCAGCCTGAGCAAGAGCGAGACCCCATCTGTACTAAAAATAGAAAAAATTAGCCAGGCATGGTGGTGCATGCCTGTAGTCACAGCTGCTTGGGAGGCTGAGGCAGAAGGAATGCTTGAGCCCAGGAGTTTGAGGTTGCTGTGAGCTAGGCTGACACCATGGCACTCTAGCCCAGGCAACAGAGTGAGATTGTCTCCAAAAAAAAAAAAAAAATATATCAGATTTACTAAGTCATGTTCTCCACAGGGAATAAATACTAAATATTTATAAAATAATCTTTTCCATGACTGCTTCCAAATCTAAACTTAAAAAGAAGTCTCATATTTAACATGAAATATTCTAGGTAAATTTTTCAAAATTATAGAACTCTCAACATGTTCTCATCCTCTCATGACATTAATACCATGTAACCTGTTAGTTAAATAATGACAGTGTAAGGGAGGGAAAAATTCCTGTTTCCTATACCCTTTTGATTTGTTCCTGAATCCTGTGAATTAAACTGACAAAAGACCGATGAACAGAAGAGATACATAAATATATTAACATTTTTATGTACATGGGGGCATCACACAAAAAAAGTGAAAATCCAAAGAAGTGGTTCGACTTGGGGGCTTATATGTCATTTTAACAAAGTGCAATACATTGTGGAAAAGTGACCAGACAAAAGGAAAGGAGTGTTTGAGCTCTTAGATGAGGCTAATTATGGGAAGGTGTCTAGGAAATTTATGATAAATAAATGTTTAATAAAGTTTAATAAAGTCTCCAGTAATATGAGTCATCCCGAATCATCCTCCTTTCCTTGGTACAGGAGATGGGCACACTTTACAAATGAAAATATGTGTCACCTTTACAAAGGGAAATTTACGCTCTGCTTTTAGGCAGATAGGGAGAGGGCAGAGAGGTCCTGCTGTGTTTGCTGTTTCTCAATTACCTCCACCTCAAAATAATCCTCATGCCAAAGTGGTATATTTTAGGGTGGAATATTCTGATTCCTTTCAGTAGTAAAGTAATCTATCTCATCTTCCTTCTATCCTTGTTGTGGATGTGATCAGTTAGAATAAAAGGAAAATGAGGGAAAAATAAAGAAATTAAAAAAAAAACAACTCTTGGTTTTCTTAATACAATCTCTAAAAGAAAAAAATTCTCATGTTGAGATTTACCATTTATGGACACTTTTATTGAGTCGTGTGTTTATTTAGAAGGATAGCCTGCTGGAAATCTGTTTTCTTTCATTTCCAGCTGGTTATTTATTGTTACATATAAACACCTGTGCTGAACCATCTCTATTATCCAAATTTTATGTAAGTAGTATGATTAGCTTTCTTGATTAATGAATGCAAATAGAAAATGCATAAACATATACTGTACGAATCCTAATCAAAATCAGCTTTAAAATTGATCCTGTATCTGTGAACTTCATTATACATGATTCTGTGAAACTTTACTTATTGACATACATTTATGTTAATATTAGTCTAAATGGATCTCTTTAAATGAAAGGGTCATGTTAATTATTTTTGATTTGTCAATGTTTGCTAGCCTTTATGTTTCTGTTTTGAGTGCATTAAGTCAGTTTGCAAATGCTCTTATTTATAAAATACTGATTCTATACATCCAAATTATGTATAGGGATAAGTGTGATTTTTGGAATCTGGAAGCATTCACATTCTTTCTCTTTCTCACTTTTTTTCAAGAAAAGAGGAAGAAAATGAGTGCCCTTGGAGAGAGCTGCTGTCAGCACTGGTTTTTGGAAAGTTCATGTCACACAGTCTGGCTTTCATATCATATTGTAATAGCTGCTTTCAAGAGTTGTGATTGATTAGGGCTTACTAAAAATTTCAGTGTCAGTTGCAGCCTAAAAGGCAACAATTTTGCCATATTTGAGGAAAAACAGTCTAACTCTTCAGAACTTGGTATCCTTTTCTCCCATCTTGAGGACAGAGGTAATAATGTCCCTACAGAAGTACTGCAAAATTGACTTTAATTTTTCACCCTATATTTATTCATTTTTCTCACAGAAACATAATTTTATTTTATCTTTTCCATTTATAAAAAGTTTCCAAGAAATTAATGAAAATTGAAAATACCACTCTTAAATTAGGTTCAATGATTTTTATTTAAAATCAAATGTAAAGTGTGTGATTTGTTTAGGTGTTCCTTTTTTTTTTATCCACCTTCCTAGGTCTATTTTTTTTTTTAATTTTACATTGTCTTCTTGAAGATGAATGTGAAAAATTTATTAAAATCAAAATAGGCTTTTCTCGTATTGGATAAAACTTACTAAGGACAAAGCAGATCATTTAGCAAAGTACTATGTACTGGCAAAATAATGACTGTCATGGTATATTAAAGGATTTGATTATTAATGACATGAAAAAAACTCACAAAAATTGTTATTATAATTAAATAGAAAATTGCCAGTACGATGAGTCTGTCAAATTTAATTATTGAGTTAGAATTTTTCCAATTTGAAAAAAAAAATTGTTGAAACAACAAGGCTTTAGGGTCAAATATACAGTATAGTTATTGAGAAAGAAAAGCTAAGGGCAACCAAACAAACAGTACCTAGAATACAATATAATCATTCTCAGAATATAAACATTCCTGGAAGATAAACATTCTCATAAAACAAGAGCAAAACTCTGCTACTTAAAAACTTGCTGCTTGCTTCCAGAATGAACAGAAATGAATATACTAAAAGGTATAATTTGTAATGATGTCATTAATAGTTGATTCTAATAATCATATCTTGAGGAGTTAGACGATATGTCTATATTTAGCAGAAAATAGAAGTTACTAGGAAGGGAACTGAACTTTATAAAAACTTAAAAAATTATTTCCCAAAGATTATTTTATGAGTTGAGGAAAGCACAGTCTGAAGAATTTGTCATGATATTGTCTTCTTCAGGTTACCAAGAGATTAAATCTCTGAAGTAAAAAAATGTTTGACAAAAAACAAATAAATATTAAGTGTCTTCTCCAACAACTATAAATTTAATGTACACTTTGTAGATTTTCACTGAAATAGGAACTTTATACTTAGTAATATTGGTTTTTTTCAGTGTGCAGGAAATCTTTTTAAAAGACATTTTTAAAAAATGTAATGGAAAATTGTTTTCTGAATACTAAGGAAAATTCATTTTATAAGCATCTCATGGGTTGACAAAGAGCTCTTAGCTAATTTTCATATATCAGAACTTAATTTCTATTTGATTTTTTACAAAGTTTGTTTATGCTGATAATGTTCATCAATTGTACATAAGAATAAAACTATAAGTTAGTCCACTTTGAGAAATAACTAGGAAGTTCTCTGCAATCAGAAAATATTTACTAATACTCTATTTTAATCTATGTGTGAAAATCATTAATGATCAAAATTCTGCCCTGTTAAGACATAAAAAATATTATGAGTAAATTAGTTATGGGAAATAAAACAATATACCCAATGTACCTGTTTAAGAAATCATCCTTTTTTTCAGACATCTTTATGTATTTCTGATGTCAATTATGTAGAGTATAATTATATAACTTTAGACTAAAAATTTTACAATGGTACTTGAATAAACTACCATAATTAACGATAAGTTGAGTGAAATTTTCTGAATTTCATTTCCATGTTATATGGAGATGTAAAGCAAGATACACATATAATCACCGAGGTATAAAAACTTGTTTTTGGTGTGCTTTTATATGAAAAATAAGTTTATATTTCTGACTCTTGTTCTTAAAGTTTATTTAATATGAAACAATCACCTGTACAATTTTTTTGCATTATTTATTTTACTTATGTATATATTATAACATAAACCAAAAGAAATGAAATAAATAGATTTATATGGGTTTATTCAGGTGGTAAGAAGAATGTGGCAGTCAAACCAGCAAAATATAATATTTTACTTAAAATTATTTACATAGTATTAAATAAAATAATTAATGCATACAGTAATATAGCTTGAAAAACATTTTTGCTTGTCTTTTAAATATATAGCAAGTTAATGAGGACTTCCAGAAGATTAATATGAAAATAAAGTTTTTTCAAGTACAAATTGGTCTGTAGAATCACAGCATCTAATAGCAAGAAACTCTCTTAATGATGAGGAAATTCATCCCACACACTATGGAGTAAATAATTACATAAATTCTATGATCAAGTGACAGTACTCTGTGCTTAAAGACTTCTCTCTACTTCATAGACAGGAAAGAACCCTACTTTTTTAGGAAGCACTATAAGACTTAGGAAAACATTTTTTAAGAGAAAAATGTTTACCTTAAGAAGAGTTTTCACTCATTGATTTTAACTCTACACTGTGGAAATTTTCATGTTATGCATAATCTCTTTTTTACTCTACAGTCTTTCCCATATTTTAAGACCATGTTGTGTTTTCTCACGTTTTTTTCAGCATAAACAAATTCAGCTCTTTTACTTACTGTGCAGGTCTGTAGAAAGAATGAAAAGTTGTGCCTCGAGAAAGAAGGCTTATGTAAATGGGTAAGACCTGATATAGCTGAAGGAAATTTTATTACATCATAAGGCTCACAACCATCATTAAACAAATATGCTTAGATGTACAAAGGCATTGTGAATGGCTACTACTTATATAGCAAAACAAACTAGAACTATTTAAATATACATTGCTATAGTATCCACCTCCCAAATGTTCAATACACCAATATCAATAGGAACGTCTATCATTTCAGGTATTTACTTATTTGACTTGTCACCCAACAGCCCAGAGGAATCCCTTTCTAAGATTTATCTCATATTCAACACAATGAAGTCTGAATCTCCAGTAACTGGTGGATTCTACCTGTACTCGCTCATTTCCTACCATCTTGAGAAGTCTTGTGCTTAGACTTGGATTTAATTAGAACTTTACTCATATCACAAATTCCAGGAACATGAAAAAAAAAAAACTATTCAGTATGTTAATTGTCCCTTCTATTTTGTGTCACCTGCAAATTTAACAATCATGCTTCATATGTCTTCTTCAGCTAAGTCATTCATGTGAAAAATGCTGGTCTATAAAGTGAGATGTTCTTATTTGGGATTGGATGATTAGAGCCATTGGCATGGAAAAAAATATTAGAGCAACTTTGCTTATATATTTTTTACTTACACAATGACCCAATATTAATCTTCACTAATATTTCTGATATGAATTGACTCATAATCCAACTAGGTTTCAATGTCAGAGTGAATGTGAGTTCTTTAACATAGAGGGTTTGATGATGATAATCTAAGGGTTTATTGTACATAGTTAATATATTGCTATGCATTGTAGTTTGTGTGATTTAAGTGGATTTCTTTGTTAATAAGTGAATAAAAGCAGTTTAAAAGATTTCCGCTAGGAAATTACAACCAGAAATAATATTATTTTGCAAGTGTAAGTAAAGAAGAACAAAATGGCATAACTGATACACTCCATCTAGTATGGCCTCATAATCATGCATATTACACATCGTGAGAATTTAAGCAGATTTGGCAAGAAATCAGGCCCCAAATTTTTTAATTATTGAGAAGATCATTCCAAATATAGTTTTATATAATGAATTGTTGAGGATAAACACAGCAATAAATATATTTTGTGCCTTGGATTATTACTAAATAATTAAATGCAAGCATCACAAATAAGACATTTAAAGAGCAAGCATTTAGAATGTTAATAATATATTTTTAGAATAATTTTATATGTTCGTGAATCAAATGTTATGTACTCAATCTTTATCTTATTCTTTTCAATTTCACCTTTTGTATAGCTTTTATAATCAACATAATTTTAACACAGAAATACGTAAATGAGCTGCAAGCCAGATATCAGCAAGATGATGGAGTACCAATTTGCATTTCTTCCCTCTACAGAAATATCAACTTGAATAACTACCTATGCTTGAAAATACCTTCACAAAAAACAAGGAAATCAAGTAAGAGATTATAGCACCTGAATGTAGCACAAATATAAGAAAAGACACATTGAAAAGAGTGTCAAGGACAGTCTAATATTAAGTGCATCACTCTTCCCCCAGTCCCAGGCAGCACAGCATGGAAAGAGATACCCACTGTTTGGGGGAGTGAGAGGGAGGTAAGCACAGGCCTTTGCCTCCATCTAGCACTGGGCTTGTCCCAGTAAAACCTAGTGACAGACAGACCTCTGTGGCCCCAGACTCTAGGTCATTATCTACAGACTCAACCTCTAGGCCCACCTCAGCACAAGGCTGGATCCCACAGCTCATCTCCAGACCTGCCCACATCACCACCAAGCTGTGCAGCCCCAGCTCCACATGGGCCCCAGCACTACACCCAATTTCCTGGGTTTCAGGTCCACCCAGCATCAAGCCAGCCCCCATAGACTCTGGCTCCAGGCAAGCCTTTGTGGCCCCATGCTGCAGGCTGGCCCCACCAATTCAGCCTCCAGGCCCAAACCAGCCCCAGGCTTGCTCCAGTAGCCCCAGGATTCAGGCCCACCACAGTACCAGGCCAGCCCTGCAGCCCTAGTCATCAGGTTGTTATCCATGGACTCAACCTCCAGGCTAGGCCCTGCAGCCCCAAGCTCCAGGCCCCTCCCAGGTTCCAGCCCAGCACAGAGCCAGGCTGGCCCACATAGCTCCAGGGTCTAGTCCTGCCCTAGCTACAGGCCAGTCCCAGGATTGAGTGAGCCCAGAGTCTAGGATCACGTCGGCAGAACCAGTGTCTAGGCCGGTCCCTGTGGACCCGGGGTCCCAGACCCACTCCAGCAGACTCAAGTTCAAGACCCACACAAGAACCAAGTCAGCTTCTGTGGACCCAGGCTTTATGACAACTCTTGTGGATACAGGATCTAGGCCTGCCCTGTGGACCCAATCAGTAGATCTACCCCAGTGCATCTAGGCTCCAGGACAAACTTCACAAATCTAAGCACCAGGCTCAGGCACTTGCTAACTCAGGCAGCAAGCCAACCTGCCCAAGGATTCCAGCAGAAGGAGCCAGCCCATGAACAACACCAGAAGTCCTGCCCAGAATTTCGGTACAGATTGGTGAATGTTTGTCCCAGACAAAGCCAATCTGCAAAGACTGGAATTATTCCTTACTTCTTCAAATGCATAGACACAAACTTGCCATGAGGATTAAGAACAATCAGGAGATGTGACATCACCAAAGAAAGAAAATAAGGCACCAGTAACCAATCCTGAAGAAACAGAGATGTATAAGCTGCCTAAAAAAAGATTCAAAATAGTTCTTTAAAGGAATCTCAGTAAATTTCAAGAAAATATATGAAAAGAATTCAAAAATGTCAGGGAAATGATAAGTGACCAAAATGAGAACTTTAACAGAGAGAATAAATGATTAAAAAAAATCAAACAAATTCAGAAGCTAAAGAATACAGCAAACAAAATTAAAAAGACAATAAGTTGATCCAGCCAAAGAAAGAATCTGGGAACTCAAAGGCACATTATTTGAAAAAACAGTCAGAGGAGAAAAAAAAAGAATGAAAAGGAAATGAGAAAAACCTGTAAAACTTATGGGATAGAACCTAAAGAGTAAATATTAAAATTAGAAGAATTTATGAAGAAGAGAGAGACAAAGGACCAGAACTTTAAAAATATATATAAAAACAGAAAACTTTCCAAATCTGGGGAAAGATATAAATATCTAGGTAGAGGTCAAAAGTCTCCTATAAATTTCAATCCAAACAAGACTACACTAAGTTATGTTATAATCAAACTGTCAAAAATCAAGAACAAAGAGGAGATTTGGAAAGCATCAAGAGAAAACAAGCATATCACAGATAAGGGAGTTCAAATAAGGCCAGCAGCGGACTTCCATAGAAACTTTACAAGCCAGGAGATATTGGGATGACATATTCAAAGTGCTAAAGAAAAAAAAAAAGTCTGCCAATCAAAAATACTTCACCTGGCAAATCTGTCCTTCAGAAATAAAAGCAAGATAAAGGCTTTTCCGGACAAAAAGGCTGAGAGAGTTTGTCACCACTAGATATGTCTTACGAAAATTGCTTAAGGAAGAACTTCAAGCTGAAAGAAAAAGATGCTAGTTAGTAACAGGAAAACGTATGAAAGTATAAATATCACTGGTAAAAGTAAATACATAGTCAAATATAAAATAATATAGTAATGGTGGTGTATAAATCATTTATATCTTTAATAAGAAGATTAAAAGACAAAACTACTAAAATAATAACTACATTAATTTATTAAGTGATATACAACATAAAATGATATAAATTGTGACATCAAAAACATAAAATGTAGTGGAGGAGTAGAAAAACAATGAGTTTTTATGATATAAAATTTAAGTTGTTATTGGTTTACAATAGTCTGTTATAACTATAAGATGTTTTATGTAAGCCTCATGGGGTAGGAAAACTCCCTGCTGGAATATAAAACTACCCTTTGTAAGTGGAGGACAACCTCAGACCAAAGAAAGAGGTTTACCACTCTAGGTTGGTAGGTAGTCAAAGATTTATTAAAGGAGAACTTACATACAAGACAGTCTTGGGTGGCAGAAAGATGAGGTAGATCTCCATGCTTGCAATGCATGCCTATCTAACCTTTTATACGTTGAGGAGTAAAGGGAAAAGGAAAGAGGAAAAAAAAGTCACTGAAGGTGTGGTAAACCACCTGGTTGCTTTCTTTATCTATTTACTCTCTGCTTAAATGGATTGTTTGAGTTTTCTATAATCTATTCAAGAGTGTGGGGATTTTTCTGAGCAAGCAGCAGTTATTGTGGCGCCAGTATACTTTCTCTAGTCACTATGTTCTGCAACTCACTTTGAGGTCACATACCTGAACTAAATTTCATAACACTCATGGTAATCACAAAGCAAAAACCTAAAGTAGATACACAAGAGATAAAATGTACGGAAATAAAACATACCACTTAAGAAAACCATCTAATCATACAGGAAGACAGCAAGAGAGGAAGAAAGGAACAAAAGATCTACAAAACAATCAGAACTACCATTTGATGCAGCAATCTTGTTACTGGGCATCTACCCAAAGGAAAAAGGACATTCTATAAAAAGGACATCTACACTAGAATGTTTATAGCAACGCAATTCACAATTGCAAACATGTGGAAACAACTCAAGTGCCCATAAATCCATGAGTGGATTAATAAAATGTGGTATATATATACCATGGAGTTCTACTTAGCCACAAAAAATGATGATCTAGCACCTCTTGTATTATCTTTGATAGAGCTGAAGCCTATTCTACTAAGTGAAGTATCACAAGAATGGAAAAACAAGCACCACATGTACTTGCCATCAAATTGGTATTAATTGATCAACACTTATGTGCACATATAGCAGTAACATTCATTGGGTGTCGGGAAGGTGGGAGGGGGGAGGAGGAGATGGGTATATTCACACCTGATGGGTGTGGTGTGCACCATCTGGGGGATGGACATGCTTGAAGCTCTGACTTGGGTAGGGCAAAGGCACAAAGACAATACATGTAACCTAAACATTTGTATCCCTGTAAGATGCTGAAATTAAAAAAAAAAAAAAAAAAAGAAGTGACAGAACTAAAAAAAAAGAAGAAAAGAATGTGAGGCAATGCATCAGTTAATTTGCTGATTTGAGCCATTCCACAATGGATACATATTTCAAAACATGTTGTACATGATAAATATACACAATCTTTGTTAGTTAAATATAAATTTTTAAAAAGCACATACATAATTTCTATATGTATATAGAGTGCATACTCAAAATTGTTTTCTATATCCTTTTCCATGTTCCAAGCAAAAATTTTTATGATCACCTCTTGAAGCAACTTCTTTCAACCAAATGATCAAGTTTTGGGGGTAATACTGTTTATCCAGCTATGAATCAAGCAATCCATTCCTATTTTTTCTGACAACAATGATGTATGAGAGAGTTAGCAAATATTCAACTGAAACCCAACAAGGTGAAATTTCCTGATTTGTTAGTTTGTTATTTGAGCAGAAAGGAAAACATACCAATTTAGGGCTGTCATGGTTTTTATAGGTCACTCTTAAATATTTACAAATCATCTATTTAGTTAGCAAAGCTAGGGTTATTCCAGGACATAATATCAAGCTCACTGTTAGTTTTCACATGCTACCTTTTCCTCCTTCTGTGAACATGGAAGCAATGTTTTCCCATTTCTAGTCTTTTGTTGGCTCTTTTTCTTCACAGCTCTTAAAACATTACTAAAAGCAGTTATGTGGTAATAAAAGATTCAAAACTTTTAATGGTTGGAAATTAGTATTCATTTAAAATTACCAGATGTATTTTAAGTTTTCTTCCTCATCTTTTTTAGCCTTCAGTTAATTCTTTTTTTGTTTTCATTCTATCTTTCGAACAGGAAATATCTAAACAATGTCTAAAATGTTGAATAGTTTTGTTTTATGTGAGCTCATTGTAGTATTTAACAACATACCCTACCCTGTTTCCCTGGCTCCACAAGAACTCTTTTGAACACTACTTAAAAAAACAAAAACAAAAACAAAAAAATTATTACTAAAATCTGAAAAATATGTTGGAAAGATATACTCAATAAAAGTAATAGATAATTTCCTCCAAATAATGACAATATGCTTTCATATAAACATAAAGTTCCAGTAAATAAATAACGAAGGGCATTGTCTGTTTTGCATTGCTATAACAGAATAGCACAGACTGTGTAATTTATAAAGAAAAAAAATTATTTCTCATAGTTCCCGTGGCTCGGAAGTTAAATACCAAGGTGCCAGCATCTGGTGAGGTCTCTGTGCTATGTCGTCCCATGGTGAAAGGCATCAGATAGTGAGAGAGCGCTCATGAGAGGGCTGGACTCTCTTTTATAACAAACCTACCCTCACAATAACAAATACACTCCTGCAATAAAAATATTAATTCATTCATCAGGGCAGAGCCTAATGACCTAATCACATTTTAAGGTCCCACTTCTCAACATTGTTGCATTGGGGATTAAGTTTACAGTACATAAACTGTCGCAGATATATTCAAACCATAGCAGACATAAATTTCAATTTTTAAAAGAAGGTCCATAAATGGCTTAAAAACATTAAAAAAATTCAACACCTTCCACATCCAAAAATGAGGTAAGTATAAATTAGAATAGCAGAAAGACATCTTTTGTTAAGTATCAGAGCAGCCAAGACTTTTTGAAAAAATTTTACAATGATACTGGAGATAAGTTTTTAATGATGTTTTTGAACATAAGAGTGCTCAAAATTCTCTAAAATATATGCTCAATATTGGATGATCTTGAAAGTTCTCAAAGTGGCTTACAAAAATACACAAACAAAACCCAGCATAAATAACAAAGGGAACTAAAGAAATAATATAACATACTGGAAACATAAAATGTAGCTAGACTAGTCTTTACAAATAATGCTATGATATTAATACTTGTCCTTGGTTCCACATTCAAGCTTCATAAAAGTTCTGATTGGCAGAACCTAAATCATCCTGAAAACTAGCTGCAAGGGCACCTAGGAAATGTAGTTTTTAGTCCCCCAGATTCTGTAGCACAGGAAAACACATGAGGAGGTTAGAACGGACATTGAGTTAGTCTACCTACCATATCTGCTACAATGCAATAGACAGGCGTGATTTTTAAGGTGAGGCAAGGGGAACAAAAGATTTATAACAGAAATACTTGCTATTCGCCTTAACATTAAGGCAGACTTCAGCTCACTCAGATCCTGAACTTCCTTTATAATATTGTTTTTTAGTCGGGTGTTACTCTTTTGCATTTGTCAGCTCTTTCTTCCATTTTGTTGTCCACATGTTTCTCAGCAAAGCGAAGTTTCAACCAGTGTTACTGATATTCCATTGACATTTTAGACAAGGCTTTGATAAATATTTCTCCTGAAGAAAAACATTGTGATCACACCACTGCAACACTGTGATATGTATATAACAAAGACAAAAATATAAATACTCCATGGAGAAAAGCCTTTAATGCGGAGTCTTCAGATTTTCTCCACCTCCAACTCACATTCTTGCTCCATGAAATCCTTGGGCATGCATCTTGTAGAGAATCAGGATAATGGGTAAACAAGTGAAACTAAGAGAAGCCCAAGGAGGCCAGGTTTGCTGACATAGTTCAGAGCTTAGAGAGAGAGAGGTTGTGGAAATAAGAGAATATTAAATGTTGTGCTTGTAGGTTTCTGGTGAAGAGTGGGAGAGATAAAATGAGTAGAATTGGTGGTTATAGAGTGAGTCTCCTGTATGTGCCCTCTGAGAGAGGAGAGCAATGATAGAAATTATTTTTATTTTTGATTCAAACTCTGTGAGTAAAATATAAATTTGAATTTAATAGCTTTGAATTTAATAACTCAACAGTGAGGCTGACCCAAATAGCCTACTGGCTCATATGCAAATTACAAGTAAAGTTTAAGCAAAGTGGCTCAATAATAGAAAACAATTTTCTCACTATGTTTGCATTAGGGTTCTTCTACCCAACTCAGCCAGATTCAGACAGGATATAAAAATGAAGGTTTTAAATGACAAATTTTAAATATTTAAATGATATTAAAATATTAGAGGTATAGATTGAATTCTGGTCAACTGTCAGTAGTGAAATAGAGCTCACGGTGCATTCAAGAACCTAGAAGCTTTGCATCAGTGGTGTTGCATGGTAAGTCTGGAGAAAAAGGTAGGATCTTGTTAGGAAGGTTATTATTTCATTCAAAGAGCACAGGGTTTTTAGCGGGTGACTGACAGGATATCAGATTTGCATTTCAAAAATGATCCTGCTCACTACATAAGGAAACTAGAGCAGTGGGAGGGTAACCAGTAAGGCAATTACTGCAATAATCAAGAAGAAAGATCATGGCTTTATTTGAGCAGAGGTAGTTGGGATTGAGGCAAACAGGCAGAGTCCAAAGCTTTGGGGAATTTGTTTTCTAAGATTTGGTGATTGCATGAATGTAGGGGGTGAGAGGCAGAGTAGAATTGAGGGTAGTCTTTAAATTTTTAGGCTAGGCAACACAGTAGATAGTGGAATTGGTTTACTGAGAGGTAATTTAGGAGAGGACACAGGCGTATTCTTGTTCTGGGGAAGATGATATATTCATTTTAGGGATACAGTGAGTTGGAGGCACTTGTTCAATTAAACATGCAAGTCTGAAGCTGAATTTTATACATAAAGATACCATTTCTCTTGCTGTTTATTGTTGATTTTACTGATCCCTTCTCTGAAATGCTTCCAACTACAATTTTTTTCAAAATTTCCGCCATTTCCTAGTATCGAGTCATATCATGACTAAATAATGTAACAGCTCATTTGTTGATTATCCTGAGCTGTTCCACACCTGCTCCTCCTACACAGGCCTCAGGTAATTACTCTCCAACAGAATTTCTATGAAATCCTATTGAGTTATTCTATCTTCCTAAGCAAAAACTTACCTAAAGAATAGAATGTGAACTGTGCATTGAAAATGAATTTATTGATCAACTTTTCTCTCCTTACTGTTCCTTTTCCTGTTTTTAAAACCTTCTACCAAAAGAAACCATACAAAACTGTCTACATCCTGACATGATGTTCCCATTAGTGATTGAAGGCAAGTTTAAATGATCGGATATAGATGCCCACAAAACATGGCTTTTCACTTTGCTTCAGGTTTTTATTATTTCTTTTTTGAGAATAACTACTAACAATTTTGAGGCTGATATGCTTATGAAGCACAGAACACTGTGTATGTGTAAACTGAATTGAGGATCTAGGTTTAATGAGGGTTTAAGTGTAGTTTGCATAAACATATAAACATATGTAACCATAGCAAACCCTTTCTATAATGTAACAAATAGAATTTGAATTAAAGTAATAATCAAAAATGTAAATAACTACTTAAAATGAATGAGAATATTTTGGTGATCAAGATATTCTGATCTTGTATTTTGTATCTGTATTTTGGTTTAGAGTGAAGAAAACTGAGTATCACAACAGGAGAATCTTATTTATTTGTCTAAATCTGCAGAACTCAACCCCCAGGCCACGGACTGGAAGGGATCCATGGCCTGTTAGGAACTGGGCCACACATCAGGAGGTGAGCAGTGAGCAAGAGAGTGAAACTTCACCTGTATATATAGCCGCTCCCCATTGCTCGCATCACTGCCTGAGCTCTGCCTCCTGTCAGATCGGCAGTGGCATTACGTTCGCATAGGAGTGTTAACGCTACTGTAAGCTGTGCATGGGAGGGATCTAGGTTGCGCTCTCCTTATGAGAAGCTAATGCTTGATGATCTGAGGTGGAGCTGAGGTGGTGATGCTAGAGCTGGGGAGCAGCTACAAATACAGATTATCATTAGCAAAGAGGTTTGACTGCATGATAAAAGTAATGGGCTTAAATCATCCCAAAACCATCGCCCCCATCACCTCACTCCGTAGAAAAATTGTCTTCCATGAAACCAGTCTCTGATGCCAAAAAGGTTGGGGACTGCTGATGTAAATGACTACTGATCCATAGCTGTATGCTATTTAATTGACACTTAAAATATCTCAACAATATAATTATGTCTTTGTTCAACAAATATTAAGAAAACAGTGATCATGATAAATTCATTATCCAACCACATGTTTCCTTCCATAATTTATTTTACCCTCCCTGAAACCATATTCCTCAATATAAATTGTCTGTATGATGGAGCTCACTGTGATGCAGATAATTTGTAATGTCAAAGTTACTCTCACTTTGACTTTATTCCAAAATAGAAAACGGATTATGCCACACAAACACAACGGAGAGCAGAGGACTTTTTCTTGAGCTTAACTTTGGAGTTGATTTGGCCGATTACATGCCTTATTGCATTTCGTTCAGAATGTTGTATAACTCAGTTTGCTATTATAGTTTCTGTTCTGCCAAGAATATTCAGACAGTCTAATTTATCCATTGGTGCCGGCAACAGCATGACTAATGTGCTGTCTAGAATACAAGGGGAAGGGAATCATCTTCATCACTTTCCTGGCATCTTTCCTTAAGCTGGCTACATGATTTTTCAGGCTGCCTCTAGAGCATGTTACACACTGCACCAAAGGCTCCGGGGACCTCTAAGTGGCCACTGTTCCTCCCACTCCTTCCCTTTCTCCCATTGTCCCTCCTCCTCCATTGGTACCTGAACACACATGCATGTACTGGTAGCAAATTAAAGAAATTGACAATAGTGGCTGAAGTTTGATGGTAAAGACAAAATTATGTAAAATGTAAATCTGTATTCTTCCTTACAGTCAGCTTTTTTCTTTCTACTGGTTTCTATCTCATGAAGATGAAGTAGTGTAATGGGACTAGAGATACTTCCTGCTTGGAGATGTCCCCTAACAGTAGGAGAAAAAAAACAATGTAAAGATAGGAGACCACCTTTGCTTTAAGTTTTAAGGGAGAAGGTCTATTTCTTCTTATCCATATGAGAAAATTGGTTAAGAACAAGAGGAGAAAGAACAGATGAGATTCTTCCCTAGGCGTACCTCTACTCTAAGTCTTAGAAGAAGTGAGGAGAAGAGGTCTCACAACTCATGTTCAGATCCCCAGACAAGACAGATCTAGCTGATATAATGGTGTTTATGAGTCTGGCAGCAACAGTTAGACAAGGACTGTTGTATTTGTTATTGCAGTCCTAGTGCTCAGCATCACAGAACCCAGAATATTACAGGGACTCAGTAAGTAGTCACTTGATTAATAAAAGTATCTGGTTATATATTCAGTAATTAAGTGATTAATTCATTGTCTGGTATATCCTGAAATTTTAGGTGAAAGAATGTAAATCATGTGAAGATTGGTGTTTCTGGTTCTATCTGGCACAACTAAAACATCCCCCAAATAAATGTTAGCTAACCTCATCATTGAGGATAGAGAGTGATGCCTCTGGAACATGTTGGTATTTTTCTAACCAAAGAAGAACAGTTGCCAATCAGAAAATTATGTTTTGCCTGCTCTTGCTGGTTATGACAAAATTAGGCCCTACTTTGTGAAAAGACCTGCCCTTTGACCAAACCATCACATGCATGTAAACAGATAGGGTATCACCTATAGAGTGAGAAAATAATCCTAGCAAAAATGTTTTTCCTGAAAATTTTCAAATGCCTAAAATTGACAGCTGTAATTGAAAATGCTTTTGGTCTTCAAATGTCTTCATTTTTAACGCACAAACTTCAAACTGTTACTAAATAAATTTATTTGAGGGAGGGTCCGTTGGGAGTGCTTAACAGAATAATATGTCTAATTCTTTGAGATCATCTATTTCGATTTGTGCAGTGGTCCTTAGGTGACCATTTAGATATTGCTGACTTTAGCCGTGTTTTTTTAGGCATGTTTTATATTTATATTTGAGATATCATAGGAAATTGTACGAACGTCCTTTCTTAAACTCTTAAATGACAGGACGCTGTTAAAACACCAAAATGTTCAGAGAAATAAGAAGGCATTTACAATTCCAGCATTACAGAAGTTTCCTAAGAAGGGGAAGATAACAGGGATTGGCAAACAATTGTTGCTTCTTGCGCTTTTAAGTGTAATATCAAGTCCAGGTGCTCTATTTTACAAATGGACAAATTAAAGTACATAGAGTTTAATTCACTACTTTATGTCTATCTAGACAGAGGCTGAACTCAGTGCAAAGCTAGATAGGGTTGATAGAGGAGGAATTTCTGGTTTCCAGTTCCAAGAGTAAGGAGCTTGGAAGATGCCACTATATTCTAACAAGTAAAAAGCTGAACAAACTGAAAACATCAACAGCTCTTCTTAGATCTGTAAAAGAAGTGAGGTCACAAAACAAACCGCTGCTCCCAAAGTTGGAAAAACAGAGAGATGGACACAGAGAATCACCACACACCAAGCAGAATCCCCCACAGAACCAGTGCCACGTTAGGAAAATCTGAACTGTAATCGATGAACTGCTGGAGGCTGAGTGTGGACAAGTCTGAGAGTTAAAAACTCCAGGGGGACCCAGTTCTATAAAGGCCTTCTTGCTTTTTTTGTTGTATTTTAGCCCCAGGAGCTCGACTAGGTTCTAACAGTAAATAATGGAGAAAAATCCCCTCATACTTCTGGCAGGGGGAGAGAAAGAGGAACCGTGTTGAAATACACCAGGGCATTCTGTTCTTCCGAACAAGGTCTGCACTTAGGCGAAACTAGTTAACCAGAGCTTGACACCAAGGGGGTTTGTCAGAGACAAACCTACGCGGGAGAAGGGAAATACCCTACCCTAGCTGACTCTAGACACCCTGTGCTATCTAAGGAGGGGAGGAAAAAACTTAGAAACACCTGTGCAGTTCACAGTCCAGATGCAAAGGCTCACTGGAAGAGTGAGCGAGCCCCAATCATAGGACAAAGGAACACTTCCCCTCCCTGCCTACCTCACTGTCACATTACTGAAGACTTATTTCCAGCAGTTTCTTTTTACCTAGTACATCATGTCTGACTATCAAGAGTTGACAGAGGTGGAAGCTTGCTTCTGATTCTCCTAGTTTTAGACTCCCTCCCATGATTTCATCCGATTGAAGATCACAAATAGCAGTATATAGGGTTATTATTTTGTTCTTTTCATTTTACTCTAACTCCCTACTGCTAGTAGTTTATACTAGTAAGGGGCCATGTGGACACCCTCTGTTGTCAGTACATACTAGCTTCTTTTCCTGGCCACTTCCTTTGCTGTTTGGAAACAAATGATTTCAAAAGAAAAAATGAAACATGCAGCTTTGGGTACACAGGGTTTTCAATTATCCTGATTACAAGAATTCCATTCATAATACAATGAAAGAGATTGGAAGGGGTACCGGGATTTTAGTACTAACTTCGTCATTAACCATAATGTGTACCATAATTCGAAACACGTCATTTCACCTCACTTTTACCTCCATTTGAAAGATGCGAAGTTGGACCAATTGATCCTTAGTTTTTCTTTTAGCTTTAAAATATCATATCTCTTAACAAATGTGATCATTCTTGGAAAACCAATATAGATGATATAAGATACTTTCCCCCTTTTCTAATTAATTCAATATGATAATTAAATAAATTTAGAGACCAGAAGATGGCACTTAGCAGACTGTCAGTATCCAAGTATATTTCATTCAATCAGAGTTTAGAATATCTGCATTTCTCAATGTTCATGTATTCCTGATCAAGTAATTTTCAATCTGTAGTCTTAAAGATGCTGATGTCAGGAAATCCTGACTTTGCCCTGGGGAAGGTAGGGACGCATTTATGTATGTAGGCTTTAAAAGGTGAAAAAATAAAATTTATCTCAAGTCTCTGTTTTATCCTTAAAAAACATGTAAATGTTGCATGTGATTTTATGACACCTCTTTTTAAAATGAAAAATAATGTTTTAAATAATTACCACCTAGTTAAATGTATGCTTCTGGAAAGTGAATTATATTTATCTATGGTTTTTAGCACTCCCATTCCCTCATTCGCAGACAATCACTGTAGCGTAGGAATATTAATACCTCATTTTGAGAATTGTGACATTAATTCTTCCCACTCCCCTGTTGAACTCTATTCCCTGCAGGTCAGACAGAGAATGGGCCATATAAAGTTCATTTTATTTTGCTTTTTAATCTCAACCTTTTTTTAAAAAACTAAAGATTAATGATAACTTGATTTTGAAGAAAGTGATTACTTTTATAAACGGTTGAGTTTTTTTTTGAACAATTTAATTAGATGGAAAATTAAATAGGACAGAATATATCAGGAGTTTTTTTTTAAGTTTTATCTAGAAGGATTAGTTGATAATGGCCTACGAGCAAGGGAACACTGTTATAAAAAGAGCTAGAGTTTTAAGAGAATATCTAAACCTAGAGAGCAGCTGAATGAGAAGGGGAGGTATGGCCACCTTGCCTGCTTTACAACATCTTGTCCAGTTGCCAAGGGCAAAGAGCAAACCCAGCTTCTGTGTACTCAATAGTGAAAGCAAAATACACCACATACTCTTCATGCAGATGAGATGGATAGTTATTTTAAACACCTCTTTAGATAAATCAAGGGCTCTAGTGTGGACCAAGGAACGTTTAATATTTTACAGAGTGAGATAAAACACTGTCATGGTTAAGAGCACAGGTTCTACAGTTTGACTGACTCACTTTAAATCCTGGTTCTGCCAATTATGGCTCTGTAAACTTTGCCAATTTTCCTAGTTTCCATGTGCCTTAGTCCCTCATTTGTAAAATGAGGACAGTAAAGGTACTTCTCTCTTGTAGAGCTGCAGGCAAGGTTATGTGAGATGCTACATTAAAGCACTCAGAACAGTGTCTGGCACACGGTTACTAAGCATTAGCTATTATTGCGCACCTCCTAAAATCCATAAATATGATATGAAAAGATATGGCCATTTGTTTCAAAGATCATTTCATGTTTTTTATGAAATTAAGGTATACATTTACACAATTTTCCATATTATGTCAGGGGAAAATATATGTGCTGTGAAAATTAATTTTGCTGAGGCTTTGGCTTGCCATAATATAGCATAAGAATATTCCTAAGCTTCCTGGAATACCTTAGCTTCACTAATAGGAGATATATCAGTATATGGGCCTTCAGGGAGGAATAGGATAAAAGGAGTCTCCCAACTGTACACCACAGGTCTTAAAATTAATTAAATAGTGAGTAACTCTGTTACAGCAAGTCAAAGTATACTTACTTAGTTTTTAGAATGCATTGAGATTTTTTTGTAACAATTCTCTATCCAGTGATAAAATTTTCAAACCTACAAAGAAAGAAGGTATGGAAGGGAGGTATAGAACACTGTCTGAGGACCACATATTTTTTTAAAGCGTTTAGTATTAAATGGTTAATGATCCAAGTTTTACTGATGTATTTAGTCCTTTGAATTTGTGCTATGGAAAATTTAATAGATGCTATTAATTCTGATTTAAGTCTTGTATTAATGTCTAATATCAATGCCTCCAAGAAAGATATGTCTTAGAAGAATGTTTCTTAGCATTTTTCTCATATTGGTGTTAGTTAGGTTCTCTTGTCCTACAGTCAAAATGTTTATCAAAACTGACTTTTCTGGGAACAGACTTCAGATTTTTCTTTTTTGCACTTAACTGAGGGGAAGCTAATTAAGAGACCTATAGTTCTAGGGTTGAATTTTTTGTTGTGAAAATAGAAAAACAAGACGGAATGTGTTCCTTTATTAGATGATGGGGGTTTAGACTCTGATTTTATTATCTTTTTGTATTTATCACTCATGAATTGAATCTAAAATAAATATACCAGTTGCATTAATTGATTGCAATTTTCCCAAGTTGATATGACCATTTTTATAGTGGACTTACAGGCCTAGTGTATTATCTTCCAAAGGTTGCATCTCCTCTCCTAAAACTTTATGAAATATACATAGTTAAAAACACACACACATATATATTAATATATATATACATATATCACTTAAGTACTAGAACTGCTTGTTAATTTGCTACTTTATTTTTTCTTTCTCATGCAAATAGTTTTCAAACCTCATTTATGATGTTTTTCTACTTGCAAAATTGAATACTTTTACTAAGTTGCTAAAATTGATTAGAATTTTCAAACATAATTTTCATATTATTATATTTAATGTTATTGCCTTGGTGATAAAAATGTGATCCTAGTTTTCTTTTTAAAACACAACTGAATGGTGTAAAATTTAACAATGTGAAATGGGAATTCTGTCCAACATTAGTAATTCTGCCTTCTTTCAATGATATTATCTTTCTTTAGTGCTCATAATAACCAGATAGAAATGTAAGCCTTCCCATGGTTCCTGAATCTTGACCTGTATTTCATTTTATACTGCTAAGTATAGCATATTTGAGAGTGATTTGCTTCAGCCTCTAGGAATATTCATTTTTCTGATTACTTTCCTTGATTATATAGGTAGATCACAGATGTTTGAAGTCTGAACATACTTTATAGTTATATTTAGAAATTCACTCTATTTTTGAAAATATGATTTTTAATGATTTTAAAACATAATGATAGCCTGTGTTTTTAAAAGTGTCTTCTGCTGAGGCATTTGCTTTATATTTCCTGACTTCCGTGAAGTAGAAAAGAAGGGAATATGCCATGAACTTTATTTTTATTCAAAATTGATTGAGATTTGTCCAAGCTGATGTGGTCATATATATAAGACTTTGATATGACTTGCATTTTTTCATTTGAAACTTTAATCTAAACAAGTTAATGTACCAGTATCATTTGGTCATATCGGACACTACGTTGTTGATATTCCATATGTTAGGTCACCACAATGATTTTGAAAGCCTCACTAATTCCTTTATCCAAGAACCAGCAACCAGAAGATGTGAGAAAATAATAGGAACACTAAAATATTGATATTTATTATAGCAAATGTATATGTTCCTTTAGTGCATTTATTTCTGAAAGAAAAAAATGATATGTAAACCATTCTACTTTATGAATTATTACAAAAGATGAGAGGACAGTAATGGATATTTATGGAAACTCTAGTATTTTCAGAGGATAACACTAATTGATCATAGTGGTAACATTTAACATCCCATGAACTATTATAATCCTTCCCTCTGCCCAAGTAACTACCAAACACCAGTTTAGGTGGCAAGAACTAATGTCTAATTTGGTATTAATAGCAGTAGAATAAGTGAGAGCCAAATGATTAAGATGCTTCATTTGAATTATAGGTCATATATGAAATTATACTTAGATAAATGATCCCAAATAGTTATAGATTTTACCTTTCCCTTTTTATATGTCTTTTCATCTTTATTAAATTTTTATAGCTACCCATAAATAAAAAAGCCCAAATGAAAGGCATTGAAGTAATTGTTACTATTTTATATAAGACATGTAAAGTACATATTTACATATTAGATTGGCCTGATTTCTGAAAGTTCTGATGAGGATTTTACTTTAGCACTTAAATGATATTCCTTATCAAAAGGAAACCTGTAATGAGAAGAAGATAGTTTACATGGCTAGATAGCCCCGAACTGATTCCAAAGATCCCTTGAATAGGAAAAATCATAGAACAAACTCTTTGTATTGTTTCAGAACAAGTCAATGCCTGTGATCCCATTGGGAAGATGTCATAAAGACATGAAAAGTATTAATATTATCTGTCAATTACAGATGTTGCTTTCATTCCTATATTTAATAAAATTTAAAATATCCTATATATATTATAAAAGGCAGTGATATGTTTATACCCATAGTTCTGATTCATCTTCCCATTGCTCTCAACGGCCCTGGTACAATGAATAGCACAAGCTGGGGATGTATCTATTTGTAGGATGAAAAGGAAAGGAAATTAAGAGATAAAAAGAAGGAAGGAAGAGGAGGACACTAAGAGAAAAGGGAAGAGAAAAAGAGGGAGAGGAAATATTTATACATCTAATCCGTTTCTTAAATATAGGGAGTATTCTGAAGAAAATAATTTCAAGCACATTGTTAGGAGGCCAAATGCCATTTTATTTCACGAATCTACATTGCTTATGCGCAGACAATGGATTCTAAAAATACACTAATGCCGTGGCTACTTACTTTAACAATCAGCCGATTCTTTGATGCAGACCCCATGTGGCCTTTCAGTCACATTGATGCTCACATCTTCTATTCAAACACATTTGAATACTTGGAAATATCTTAGAGTTCATAGGTATGTATTTCAGTTTCATTTAATACACAATTTAACAAAATGAGGACCAGAGATATAATGCCCAATATAAATGTCATTGTTCATCCTTAAAATGTCTCTCTTCAAAAATTCAGAAAGACAAAATAATTTGAGGTATATATTTGAAAGAGATTATTCAGGTGGTTCATATTATACTTTTTCCAAGGCAGAATGCTTCTGGGATTGTGTGTGAATGTACTTACCTTGCAACTGTCTTTTTTATTTTTATAGCATATGAATATATGATTATTTTTACATTTACATGAGAGAATCTGTCCTTTTTTTTTTTTTTTTTTGGTTGTTCTGCTCTTGGTGTATATAGCCAGTGAGATTGCTATCAGTTCCGAATATTGAGAACTAATATTCCTGGGGTCCCAGATTTAAACTCTCAGAACTAAATTTACATTATAATTCTTTAAAATTTATTCCAGAGAATCTCTATTCAAGAAAATAAAGTTGTAATACATAATTTTATTGTTTGCTTCTGGAACTACAGAAAAATTCATTTATCCAACCAATAGAGATTTCAACCAAGCCCCTTCTTGAGACAGTAGATCACGGAACTGGTCAACCCCACTTGCTTATGAAACAATTATTCACCTGCCAAGATTTATTCCTTACTTCTTCCTGTCTTCCAATTCTTAGCTATTACATGAAGAACTTTGCTAAGCCCCAATTCAATCCCACATTAAAAGATTTTCCTTAAACCACTGGCAAGGAGATCCTTGAACCTTAAAAATATCACCCTTAATCTCCCCTTCTAAGACATAACTAAGCCTCAGTCCAGATGGGAGTTTCCCCAATATGGTAGTTAAAAAACTAGACTTTGCTTGATCAAGATGTCATTCTGTGTTCTCTTTGGAGAATTGATAGTAGATACTATTAATAATTTTCTTATTTTTAATCAAAGATGTATTGAATTCTAGTGTGAGCTCCACAGAACAGCATGGAGTCCTGGTCTATGAAGAATACCTAGTGTTAGTCTAGACGTAATGTGTACTACTGCAAAGGAGGTATCAGTATTCCAGGAACGAAAAATGGCTAAAGAAAATATGAGGCCAATCTTTGGAGTCTACCTATTCTAGTTAATACTCTCCTAATTCAGCTATGAAAATAATTGTTATTAACATTTTACATTCTAAGTTTTTAATAAACCCAAAATATCATGTTCATTTGTGTTGTATGGTAAAAGAATGTTGAAAACAATTTTTCTTTTAAAGATTTTAAATAAATTAATTTCTATGTCATGGCATTGTACACAGACTTCCAATTATAAAACAAATTTATTTTCACTGAACTTACACCCTAGTTTTGAAAATCTTTGTTTATGTTTCAGGGAATCTACAGTGCATGATATATTTTTTTTTAAAACAAATTTAAATGGCTTTTTGACCTTTGGTTTTTAAAGAGAGGGAACCATTATTAAATGTTATAAAATATAAGGTTTAATTTAAGATCTTGAGATTTTAGAAACCTGTAGTTGAACAATATTTTTCAAACACCAATTTTACAGTATCTATGAAACCTACTATAATTGAATGTGACTTACAATGTGAACTGCTATCATTTTGTGAATTTTTCTCCAAACAAATAGTTTTGATTTTGAGCTGATATTAAAGGAATATACTACCTCTGTAATTGGTTTTTCATTTATAATGAAGAGAAGTAATAAATGCTTCTTTCTTAAAGGCAATGTAACTGAAGGCATGCTATTTTTAAGCTGAATCTAAATGTCAATTTATGTGAAAAACATTATTTTTATATAATATTTTGAAAATTTACATTTTAAAATAAAATAGCAACATTATTAGGACAGTATTTTTAATGTCACAGGATAAATGTGTTTGATTGATCCTGTAGATTTTCTCCTTTCATAAAGCACTACTTATTTATCAAGGAAGTTTTATTATATTCAAGGTTGTTGAACTATTCTCTGCTTCACAAATTAAAAATGACAAAATTGTTTTTTCAAATTATGTTTCTAATAAATACAATTATTACCCAAATTATTCACAGATCATTTAAATTAACGTTTCAATAATTGTTTCTGAATTCAATACCTATCTAAAAAGTGGACAATTCTTCTTTTCATTTCAGTCTAAAATAAAAATGTTCACCAAAGTACTGAAATTGCCTACCAAAAGATAATCACATCAATTACAGCTGATATTTTATATATTGTATAATGTCAGCATTATTAAAATTATTATTTTTTTTCTTAACAGTAACTCTAATTTGCACTGATTTTCCGAAAATGCACAGAATGAACTGAATAAGTTTAAAGAAAAAAAGCAGCACTGGTTTAAACAAGAAGCAAAATGCAAAACCTGGGAAAGCAATAACTGTTACAACTACCTCAGAGGTGACAGGAAGGATTGAAACAGACCCTTGTTTTTGTGAGTAATAGGCACATTACATGCCATTTTTCACACTATCTTCAGAGGTATACTTTTCTTTTAAATTGTCAGATCAAATAAGTAAATTGAACATAAGAAATAATTTATATTACTCAAGCTAGTATTAGCAATGGAAGAGCAGTGTGATATTGCTTAGGGTGGCATGTAGCTAATGGAAAATATGGTAATGGATATATCTTGAGTGTCATTCCTAGTCTAAATTCAGTTTACTAAATAATCACAATAATAATTCCCTTCTGGTTTCTCACCACCAGCTTCTTCTCATTATGCTTTATTTCTGCATTGTTTCAAAATCATTGCTTCTATTTATAAAATCTCAAATGTCATATTTACATGTGACCTAGAAGAAGAATGGGAATTTTTCTTTCCAAGAGAAAGACAATTATCTATGATATGTCTCCAGCCTTTTCTTGATGTGATGTTCCATTTAATGTTCACTTTTTTAGGGTGGGTAAGCAGAGCAGAAAGGCAAGGGAGGCAAGGAAGCAAAGGAGGAGTTACAGTGAGTGCAAATCACTTGGGAGGAGGGTACCATCTTTGAAGGAGCTGGTTCCAAATTAACAAAGTAAGACATCCAAACATTTAAGGCTTCTAATCTGCTTTGCTTATCAAAGTCTCATATTAAGTCTCTTTTAATGATGTAAAAATAAAAATGTAAATTTTTTGTTATGATTTATAATGTGTTGGTAAATTTAAAACTTGGGAAGAGTATGTGCTTATTGATATTGATTTATATAATTTTTCAAAAGTAAAAATAAGAGGAAAGAAGTTATAGGCTTTATTATAAAAATGGAATAAATCTTTGAATTCTGATTAGAAATCAACTATTTGGCATTAAGTTTAGGGATAAAAACTATTCCTTTAAGAAATATGTGGTAATTATCTGTCTCTACTGGGTAACATCAATTTTATCTATTGAATACATTTTATTGTTTGTTTATTAATGATATTATCATCTTCATATATGTCTTAATTTTTATATAAGATATGTGGATGGGATGTAATATTTATTGGACATCCATTTATGTGCCAAGTACTATAGAGTCTTTATTTAATTCTCAGAATGATCCATCAAGACAGGTAGTGTTAATTTAGTTTTATAGTCAAAGACACTGAAGCTCAGAAAATTCAAGAAAACTCTTCCAAAGTACAGCTAATGCATGTTGAATACAGAATGTGAACCTAGGTCTACTTATTAATTCTAACAACTATTCTCAATAAAACAGATCTCTTCTTGGAATTTTATGTGTTAAATTATTTCTTACTTTTGCCACAATTCTATATTTATTGTTCTTTATTTCTGCAGCTAGACTTAAACTCCATTAAAATCCTAGAATTTATTTTCTAACAGGACTCGTTGCAGTGAGCATTCATTTGAAAATAACTAAATAATACTTTTATAACTTATTTAGATATAACTTAAACTCCTTTATTTAGATATTTTTATTTTTAATAAACATATATATTTAAAATTTTATTTTAGATTATATGTTTAACTTTCATAGATTTGAATATTCTGTTTTATATTTTATTTTATTTTTTGAATGTCTTTAGAGAACACATTTATTAGACCAACTCCAAATAAGAGAATAGGTAGCTGTTAAGTATATTAATCACAGAATTATTAATACTTTTGTTGGTTTAAGGAGAATGATTAAGTGAAATGTACATTTATATAATGAAATATTAGGATGCCATAGTATTTTATTTTATTTTATTTTTAGGCAACATGGGCTCACATGAGCTTTGTGTGTGAATATTGATGAAACAACTTCTATGTGAGAGTAATGTGTTAGGTACCAGAGTTACTGACAGGATTCTCCAGAGAAACAGAATCGCACATACACACACATGTATATCTCCAATAGAATATAAATATAATTAGGCATAAAGTAATATTTTTTATAAGGAAATGGCACATGTGACATGTGATTATGGAGCCTAAGAAGTCCCAGTATCTGTCTTCTACAAGTTGAAGACCCATAAAACCTGTGGTGTGGGTTGAAGGCCTGAGAGCTGGAGAGCTGGTGGGATAGATTTTAGTGCTAATATGAAGGCCTGAGAACCAGGAGCACCAAAGGCAAGAGGCTAATGTTTCTGTTCCATCACTCAGGCAGGGAATGAATTCAACTTTCTCTACCTTCTTGGTCTTTGGGCCGTCCATGATTGGATTATGACCACCCACATTGGGGAAGGTCATCTGCTTTACTCAGTTCATCAATCGAAACACTAATCTGTTCCAGAAACACCCGCACAGACACATCCATGAACAATGTTTAACCAGATATTTGGGCATCCCATGGCTTAGTGGACACATAAAATTAACCATCACACAGAACAACCATGGCCTCTTCTCCCCACAGGTCTAGGAGTGAAAATAGCCATGTAAATAGTGATTATGGTGTTATGGGAATGGGAACTATAACAGAGATCCTGATCAAAGAAGCAGCATGCATGCATCTGGCCTTTCAGGCCACAGAGCATATGCAGGGGAGGAATGAACAGCATCATTCATGGATTTAGTGAGTTAATTCGATCAAGTACCTTCTACATGCCAAACACATTTCTGTGTTAGAAATAGAAAAATACAGTAGCTATTGCAAGCTTTCAGATCAGTAGCCTTAACTATGGCTTCGCATAGACAAAGTCATTCAGCTAGAAAAAATAAATAGGGTATTTTCAAGAACTTATGAATAGACTTATGAATTCCTAGAGTACTGAGTGAATACATGGAAAAGGCCCAAAAGTATAGAAAGTTTGATATATTAATAGGTTAGGACATGATGTACTTGAGTTCTGGGATAAGACATTTGTGGCCGTAATCCTGAAGGAAATGGGAAGATTTTCAACAATTTTAACAGATAATATTGTTGCTGTGCCTCTGAGCATTTGAAAACAGAAGCTTATCTTCATGGCTTGGGCAGAGGCCCTTATATAGTGAACTATGAGAAACATCTGGGCCTCTGGCATTTGTTCTGAATTGTTGGCTTGCTTGGGTACTAAACTCATGTTTATATTTCTGCAGCCTTAGATTACCTGGTGCAGTGCTCTGAGGACTGAGAGCTGTATCTGGACCTCTTCTATACTCAGGCCCCTGCTCCTGGCTTTCTGACACTGGCACTCAGCTCCACACCATACAGTCACCTGCTTCTAGTGGCTTCAGCAAAGTGAGCACTTTCCCCAGATCTCAGATCTGTGAAATCATGACTTACTGAGCTGGTCCCATTAGCTTTTCAGGAAAGAACATGAGCCTTTTATTTAGAGGTCCTGATTCTCAGGGCCCTCTGCCCATTATGGATGAAATGGCATCTACTTCTAGTGATCTGTGCTAGCCAAGATAATTGACTCATTGAATAAGAATGCAAAAGCATATATTAAGTTGTTTTCAGAGCTCAACAGCAGTGAGGACAGAATTAATGCATTTGTATTTGCACATACCCTGGGAAGGAGGCAGAGCTTGAATTAGTGCTGTTTTAACGTCTTCTGAGAGTCAAGAGAAGTTTCAGACCAAAGTGGGAAAGGTGGATGGTGGTGGTAACCCCATCCACCCTAACTCTTCCTCCAGGTTAGGGTTTGTCTAGACTGAGGTAATAAAAGAGGGGCTTTTATAATGTAACCTGGATTCAGAAAAGGAGACTCCATTTAAGTAATGCTCAAAGATAAACTAGCAGGCAATTAAACCTAGCAATATGAGAAGGCCATTCCTTTAGCATCTTCTTTTCATTCTTTTTTCTGATATTTTGTCTGAGGCCAGACCACCTCTCCCCATCAGCAGAGAAAAAGCATATGCCAGAGGGACTGTGATTGAAGAGGAGGTAGGGCTTTTAGCATTCAAAGAAGGGTTAAAGGAAGTCGTATGGGGGAAGGGACATGAGGAAGAAGGTCCAGGAGGAAATTTGTCTGATAAGGAATTGAGGCTGCAGGTCCCTCAAGGGTGCCTGTGCCTGCATGTTCTACCCTAATGCTAACCTTACCCTGAAATGAGACATCAATTTATGTTATTCATGGCTCTGTGCGTGTGTGTGAGAACTGGTGAGGATGGAAATTCAACTTTTTCCCCTCTTAGCACCAATTACTGCAAATGTCTTCATGGTTATTGTCAGATAGGGTTATTCTAAATTCCAGTTTGCCTAGGACAATCCTGTTTATATGTGTATGTGTTGTCCCAGTGAGTTTAGTAGCATGCCACCATTCTCAAAAGGGTCACAATTGGTCAATAAATTGGAAGTTCACCAAGTATTAAAGAATAAGTAGATAGCTTCGCGTGGAATAAATGACTGGCTGCCAGTGAAGGTTGATCTTTTCTTAATCCTTAGTCACTCTTCCCATACAAATAAGTAGTCTTGAGCTACTTACTTACATTGTTCCTTGCTTTCTGCTCATCAGGGAAATCTGAGTAGCTAGTCACTTTCCTCTTACAATAGCTAGTCTACCTGGACATGGCATTTGGGTATGGTATTATTCTTTACTGCTCCAAGGAAACATGTTTGACAGCCAGGATCAAGAGCCATGTTATTTGTCTTTATGTTACCAGAGCTTGGCTTTGGATGCCAGAAAATCATGCAATATTTATGGGAATGCCTTTATCTCCTTATGCCATCAGGAGACCAGGGCTGTGCCCACAATGTGCCATTGAAACTCCCTCCTTATTTAGTAGCTGGGCTGAAAGCTGGAACATCTCAGACTCAAGTACAGGAATAACTAGACAGAAAAGTGGGTAAAAGTTGATAGCAAGAGACAACCTTTTTTGATAAGTCAGAGAGGGGACACAGTCATTCAAGTTAGGGAGGGACAGTCTCCCTGTCAAAGGAAAATTGCACCAAACAGAGTTAAGAGGCAAAGGAAACTATACACAAGACTGTTGAGATCCAGGAAAGAAAATGAACTCATTCTAGGCTGAAATAAAAGGCAGGAGAATTTTTAAATGCTGGGATGAACTAAGGGAAAAACGTACCTGGTAGGCCTTAGTGGGGAGGCTCGTCAATGTGATTAGTCCATCTTTGCTAATTGGTGCTTATCAAAATTAGGCTCCTACCCTCCCACAGAGGGTTGGAGATGCAGGCACTGTCTTTCATTTTTTTTTTTTTTTTTTTGAGACAGAGTCTCACTCTTTTGCCCGGGCTAGAATGCCGTGGTGTCAGCCTAGCTCACAGCAACCTCAAACTCCTGGGCTCAAGCAATCCTTCTGCCTCAGCCTCCCAAGTAGCTGGGACTACAGGCATGCGCCACCATGGTTGGCTTATTTTTTCTATATATTTTTACTTGTCCGATTAATTTCTTTCTAGTTTTAGTAGAGACGGGGTCTCGCTCTTGCCAGGCTGGTCTTGAACTCCTGAGCTCAAACAATCCACCCGCCTGGGCCTCCCAGAATGCTGGGATTACAGGCGTGAGCCACCGCGCCTGGCCTAAAAACTCAGTTTTTAAAGCATTGTCAATAAGTATAGTTCTTAGAGATAGTTTCTAACAAAAATATCTGTTGCACTCTATGGCGTAGAGACACGCTTGTAGCCCTGGCTTGGGCGGGACAAATGCATTACATGTAACCAAAATGTTTGTACCCACATAATATCCTGAATAAATTTAAAAAAAATAGGTAACAAGTGATAAAATGACACTTCTAAAAAGAAGAATATTGATTGTCATTAATATTCAAGAAAAGTATTTAATTACCACAATAGCTATTGATTTGAGATTTATTAATCTATAGACACCTTAGAGTCATAAGAAGAGTCAGGAAACTTGATTTCATGTTCTGATTATATGTTATCAGTTGAAGGAGGTTGGATTGTCAACCTGAAACTCCAAATTCTCAAGAAGGTTGTGTGGATAGGAATGTGATAATAGTTATTTGAAAGTACTTCAGAAATTGTGAGGTATGTTTCTAGAGTTGTTATCTGTTTAGAATTCCCAATTGAATTTTTAAGACATCTTTTACCAAAAGAGCTTACAAAGCACAAAGAAAAGTCTATTTTGGTTTTTGATATCACACTTTATTCTTCTTTCTAAGGAATACCAATCAAATTATAATAATTAAAAAGAATTTGTGAATTATATGTATAAAAGAACTATAAAGTTCTTTTATACATATAATATTTATTAAAATTTTATTAGCATTAACTTCTATAGATATTTTCAATAATAGATTAACATAGTTAAATCTTTGAGAAGCAAGGTAAGACAATATAGTCATAGCATACATAAAGGAAATAACTTATTTTATTTTGGAAGAGAAAGGTCTCAATATCTGTAGTAACTGTTCCACAATTCTCCATGAAAGCAGAAGATTCTATAGAAGTTTAAGTCAGATAATATTGCATCTTTGATTTCCTTTTAAGTTTGCTAGAGCATTCTATGATGGCTAAATCTCCAGAATTTTCTTAAACTGAATACATAGTTTATAATTATTGTGTACCAAGCATCCCACAATCCCCCAGGTGATTATTTTTTGTAGTCTTCTGTTTCGAAGACAATTTGAGATGGGCATTCAAACATTTTAACACAGTTTGGTGCCTGCCAAATATTTTGTGAACTCATCAATATAACAGTGTTCCCTGTTTCAGAATACTATTGTTCTGCATTTGTCTGTAGATTTATGACAATGTCTTATGTAATAAGCATTGTTTTTCCTTTGTTATATTGTGAAATTTAGTAGGTTGTTGAAATTGGATCTGATTGATTTTCTTCTTGGCATTTGTCTACAAAACATCTCTTGTCTAAAACGCACCAGAGGAAATCCAGGTGGACTTCTTTTGTTGCAGTTTTGTTTACTTATTGAAAATTTTGAAATATTTGTGATCAACTGTTAACAGTTTTAAATGTAGCTATATAGATACTTTCTCATGGAAGATTGGTTGTTTCTCACATTGATCAATAGATTTTATAACTTGAATGAATTTAATTTCTACTGACTAATGATTACTTCCTGGTATTATTATAGAGTTATTTTGTATCTAGTTTTGCTAAAACCCTTGGGTACCATCTGGCACATAGTAGGCAGTCATTACAGGTGTAATTGACTTCCTTATAAGAATTTCATTTGCATATTATCGAATTACATGAAAATGTTATAATGAAATTTTTCATTATAGAGTTTTGGTTATGACTAAAATTAAAACACTAATAGAAATGTCGATGTTTTAGATTTCTCTATAGAAATAAAAACAAACAAACAAAAGTATATTTAACACTAATCTTAAGCAGTGGTTCCTAACCTTTTTGGCACCAAGAATGGGTTTCAGGGAAGACAATTTTTCCACGGGTGGTGGGTTGGGGATGGTGGGCCTCTTAGGCCTAGTCCTTAACGGGCGGTGGACTGGTATCAGTCTGCAGACCACGGCTGGAGGGCTGGGGCCACAGCTTAAGGCATCTTTAATTCCTAAATGCTTCCATATGCCTGTGATAGCTTAAGCACAAATATTTTAACTTCATATAAGTTCATACTCATATGATTTTATAAGGTTGAGATTTTATCTTTATCTCAATTACTATTAAGTTTTATCTATCAGATTAATTATGAAAGGTTACAAAATACATAATTTTTAAAGTAGCTAAACATTTGAATTGAGTGGTCAGACCAAAAATAAGAATATATGTATATGAAGTTTGATACTTACAAACTACTATTTTTAGCGTTTATTGTTTGCTAGAAGTTATATTGTGTTTTAAGTACGTGGTCATCTTCAGTCCCTATAACAGCCATAAGAAGTAGGTTAGAACTACTGCTTTTAAAGATGAGGGCACTGAAGATCAGAGCAGTTAATTTACTTGCTTGAGGTTACACAGCTAGTGCAAGGCAACTGAAGGAAATGAAACCCAAGCTATCTTATTCTAGAACTTTTATTTTCTATTATATTGTCCTATTCAAATAGTACTTAACCAATGACTCTAATTAGGTTGTAATATAAATATTATAAATTATTTAGAAATAATAATACATCTTTTATTAACAATTATTCAATATGTGTGTGTGTTCTGTGTGTCTGGAATACAAGTGTGGGAAGTAATGTTTTTTCACTAAGTTAATTGTGCTTTATAACAACTTAGTAGATTTATGACAAAACTTAATATTATTTGTAGTTCTAAGATGTTTAGAAACATTTTTATAGTATAGATGTAGAGCAAGCCAGTTGTAATTTTTTCTTTATGTGAAATACAGAAGTGACATTGAATTTTGTATTCATTAGCATTGTTGATTAATTTTTATCATTTCTTTAACTACGTGATGACAGAAGATTATTATTGTATGCATGCTTTCCCAATCCCAAGAACAGGAGTATATTAGTATATTCTCTTACTTTTCTTTATTTTATTATTATTAATATATATATAAATATATATATTTTTTTTAGAGACAGGATGTTGCTGTGTTTCCCAGGCTAAACTTGAACTCCTGGGCTCAAGAGATCCTCCCAGTTAAGCCTCCCGAGAAGCTGGGACTACAGTTGTACACCACCGCACCAGGCTCTCACTCCCTTTTTGTTCTTTAAATCTTGATCTTGTTAAAATATATTTAAATTTTTTTTAAAAACAAGTTCAATATCATCATAGGGACTCTTAACACCCAATGGACAGTGCAGATTTTGCTCATAAAATGAAATTTGAAATAATTGCAATGTTAATTTATTAAGCTAATTTATGCCTTTAGATCAATTGTGATCAGTGGAGAGACATTAATATATATATATAAGAATAACTGGATTATTATTTATTATAATTCCAGTCCTTTCTTGACAGCTTTTAATTCACCCTCCATATCTCTTTTGTTTCACAATTCCATCTGAGTACTACTGTCAGAGTAAGCTACTGTGATTACTGAGTTTATGTAATTCCCACTAAATTTAAATAGGTTATTTTTAAAAGCTTGAAAACCATTTCTTCAGGCGTATAATTGGAGTTTAAACATGATTTTGTAGTAGATAAAGCCTAATATAGGTAGAATTTGCAACAAACTTTCTTTTTAGTTTTTAAACTGCGATGTTTAACTGTAGAAATTTTGGGGTGGGCTCTGGTTTTCTTCACATGCCGTTCTTTGGAATCAGCTTCATCACTGCATGTCAATGATCCACCTGTACGTTCTTCCATTCAGGTAGTTTGCCATTTTTTGGATGTCTTTAGACTATTATTATTATTTTACACAGCAGAAAAGGTACTTTTAGCACACTAAAATTTTAGCATACTCATATTTCATATGAAGA
The DNA here is from genome assembly GCA_963575035.1 of Avahi laniger. Lineage (NCBI taxonomy): Eukaryota > Metazoa > Chordata > Mammalia > Primates > Indriidae > Avahi > Avahi laniger. Next base: position 44,769 of record CAUYSK010005629.1, on the reverse strand, counting down.
ACTTGTTTACCAGATTGCACATTTCCATGATGTGCAAGTCCCTTGGTGGGGTCGTTCTTCACTTTACTCATCTTTGTTTATTCACTTTAATCAAGTGTGGGAAATAACACTTTTTCACCAGGTTAATTATTATGTGAGGAAAGTGATGGAACTCCTGTTCCAGGATATCTGCAGTTAAGGTAAGGAGTCGACTGTGGCATAGATAAATATTTTGAATTTTTCTGTTAATGTTTAGTGTCTCATCAAAATCTTGAATAATAAAAGATCATGCATAAATGATACATTGCATACATCAAGAACAAAAGATTACCATTTCTCACTAATTCAGGAGAGGAGGTATAGTGTTTATGTATAACATTTAGTGGTGACTCCTACATTTTTAATGGTGGTAAATTACATCAATTGTATGTCGAAAAAGTGAGAAGTGCCTTGATGTTTCTGAATTTTTTGCCTGTTTATAATTGAACCCAGTGGTGGACCAATTACATGGCTTTCTCATTGCCACTCTCTTACTCCTGCCTTGATTGCTTGTCGGGATTATTTCTACTATTTACTCCCAACCTTGTATTATTTCAAACTAACAATAATATGTGAAATTAAGTAAATTCATGGAAACCTTAGTAGTCATGCCTTAAAATATGTTTTAAGCATAACAGAATCATTCAGTTTTAAATTCTTTTAGTACGTGCTCTTGGGAGTTTCAAAACTTACTTCTTCCTTCGTAACTTTCAGTGCTAAGAGTCAGGTGAGGGGCCCTTCTGTGGAAAGACAAGGATGTACAGGAGGAAGCAGTGCCATTTGCACTTCCTCTAGAGACTTCTTTCTTAATGGGCTGCCTTTGTCCTTTTTCTCCTATGCAATTTGATTCTTTACATTTATGACTTCCCTCGGGCAATAATTGTAATGCTTTGCAAATAGTATGGTCATTTAAATATTTGTAAGGAATAAATGCACCTGGTTTAAGCAATGGGCAAAGCTGCCTGAAACCTGAACCATAAATGTATTAATATCTTCCTATGTGACCTTGATACAATGTGTGGTTGGCATGCTTTCCTTTGGTTCAATACACTATTACATTAAAAAGCACCACAATTGGGTTTTGCTATGTAATATATTTGAAGTGAACGTTTATCCTTGCTTGAATATGTCTAATAAGCAAGAAAAGCTTCTTGAAGAATTGCAAACTTCATTGTAGTAGGGCAAATTTGGAACTTAGAGTACTATTGTTTTTCGAAATCAAATATAATCCTAGAAGCATCATTACTACACTTTTAACAACTTTCAGGTGATGTAGGACATTAAGGAAGAAGCCATACACATTTTTCATAGTGTCGCAGTTTCAATATTTACATGATAGAAGAACGTCTCTTCCACAAACTATGAAATTTTATTGAAATTAAGATTCCCATTAAACAAACCATGTCTCACCTGAGCATTCACCGTGTTAGCCAGTGCTAAACAAGACACCTGTTTGACAAGTCAGAAGAGTAATACCTTTTGATTGTGAAATCATTTTGAGCCTGTTGTAAACCTTGCTGAGTAAATTGTAAGGAGAAATATTTTAAAATTTAACTTTGATAGGTGAGTATTTAAATATCTTGTTGTTATTTTCTTTCCTTCTTACCTCCACTAGCAATTCTCCATAATCCCTCAATCCTTTATCATTTTATTTCCAACTCTCCTTGGAATTCATGCTCTTTCTTTACTTCTCACGTTACTCTGCTATCAGTGTCCTTTATAAAATTTGCACTATAAAATGTTTTTTCCTATTCTGCTGTCAATATTATTGTTTGTGCACTTACTGTACACCAGGCACTAATCTGAGAACATTTCTTATCTCATTTAATCCTCACAGCAGTCCTATCTCCATTTTACAGAGGGGGATACTGAATCGCAAAGAAGTTAAATAAATTGCCCAAGGTAAGAGGTACTAAATGAGTTGACCTCTGGCTTTCTGATTCCAAATTCTACACTCTTTGCTACACTGTAATTCCAACCTAACACGAGTTGGGTAACCCATTTGAGCTTCCGTGTTCTTACTTGTCAGTCAGGGAGCCTAATGCCTAAGCAACAAGGTGAGGATTTGAGGAAAGGAGATTGACTTATTGAAATTAAATGAAATGGCATTTGTAAACTATATAGAGGTTAGTAGGAATTCAATAATTGTCCTTTTCCATTTTCCTTTTCCCAGTTTCCCAGGTCTTACTTAGGAAAGAGGAGAGATAGAATTAGCCCTTACGGTAGAAAAGTCAGGGTGCCCAATCTCCTGGGGGTGGTTCTACAGTGACCTTAGCAAGCAATAGATTGGTTTTCCCCATTCCTAGACAGTCCACACCTACTCAGTAGCAGTATTTATCTCCAGTGTCACAAACAGCTGTGTTTGTTTAAGTGAGACAACCACCATCAAGAGCAGACTCAAGGCTGGCAGCTGTAACTAAATTTAATTTTCACCTACGTTTCACAGTTTATTCATGGCGACAAGTGCTTCTATTCAAGCATCCTTCCAGTGAACTAAGAAAAGTAGGCATATCCAGTCTCTGACAAAGAACTTAAACTTGGGTTTTGCTAGAAGTTAAGTTAAATAAGGAATTGATTCTTCATTAGAAAATAGGTAATATCCATGATTAACCAACCTCTCACTCACCCCCTCTCCTCCGTACCCTTCCCAGCATACAATTATTATGTATCGGTTAAAAACAATAGTAAAAGCAAAGAAAAAGAAAATAGACAGTTATACTTTGAGTTGTCACACATCATATATAAATATTAAATTACTATGTTAATGCTGTTAGAAATCCTGGGAAGAAAATATTGCAGTAGATGAAAGGCAGGTTTAGAAGATAAGTAAAGTGGTTCAATATTTACAAGCTTTTCCTGTTAAAATCTTGTAATTTCATGGCATCCATATATTTTAGATTTCAGAAAATATATGGCTGCCAGGAAAATGAAAGGATTCTTCTAAAACATACAACAAAATACCTCCTTGGGTTTGTGAAACAACTGTATCACCAAAATCTAGATAGAGGCTAAGAATTTTTTGTGTGTGTTCTCCCTCAACTTTGCACATGCCCTTTATCTTAGCAAGACAGAAAAAGAAGTGATAAACCCTTCCAAGTCCATAAATCATGTCGATATTGGAAATTGAAGCTTAAAGACATGAATATGAAGAAAATTAAAATCAAATTTATCTGCACAGATATTGGTGTGGCCATTAGAAGTTACAATGTTCTTTTTACATACTTTATTGCCTTGCTCTATTTTCATTTTATCACTTTCTTTGCCTTTTATTCATTTTGCATTTTCATTATTCTTTATCCTAACTTTGTAATATGAGCAAAGGATACATCTACATTAATGAATTTAAAGCTTCTGAAAGTAAAGCAAAATAAGCAGGCATAAATATGCAAAGGCCTAGAATGAGAATGAAAAAAAATGTTATTTTTCAGAGATTGTAAACTGGCCTGGCTGGAGATTAGGATGTATCTATTAATTGGTGTTGGAAGATTGGGTTTGACATGTAGGCCCTGACCAACTCGGGAAGGGCCCTCTGTGATATAATTAAGGAATCTGAACTTTACATTGTAGAAAACAATAAATCATTGACAGATTTTTTTTTTCCAATGGGAGGACTATTAATTAGGGGAATGATATGATTGGATTTGTGTTTTGGATTGATACCTCTGTGACCTTCAGAAGGTTGAATTGGAGGCATTTTAAACTAGAGATTTTTACAATAATCTAGTTTGAAATAACTAAGTGTTCAGTTTAAGGCAGCTGTAGAGGAGGTAGAGGAAGGAACATAGATTAAAAAAAATTAAAATGGAAAGACTGAATGAGACGTTTGGTGAAAGAGTTAAAAGTAAGTTAACATTAATTCTCTAGTTTGGAGTGAACAGTACTGTCTGGGAAGGAGAAGGTTTGGTGAAGATAAGAATTCCACTTTGAAGGCTTTGAGTTTGAGATGCTTGTGAATTATCCAGGTAGTACTGGAAACACGTATCTGGAATTCAAGAAAAAAGTCAGGGCAGGAGCCCTAGATTGTGGTGTGAGATTTTCCAGGAAGTTCAAAGTGGGAGTCAGGAGCTGTGAGCTATAGCCATAAAATAATGAATGGAGTTTTTAGAAGGATTTCAGAATTAGTCTATGGATTGATAGAATTTTAATAATTTCTTTATGATATTAAAACCAGATTTTTTTCTCTGTCTTCTGGTTTCAAATAACTTTTTGAAAACCGCATATTAACTTTTACAAGAAAAAAAGCATTCTTAATAATTCTCAGAGGTCAGATATTATTTTTCCATTATGAATTATTCAAAGTTAAATGGAAGTCAAACACAGAGAGACCTGCAGAGAGCAGGTCTTTCTATGCTGCTGAGTCATGACTGTGACTCTAAGAAATACCTTTATTATGTTTGATTCTAAGCTTGCGATAATAACTAGTGTCAAAAGATGGGAACATTCTGTACCGGAATTTGAAAAATACCATTGAATAAAAATGAAAGCTCTGTTAACAGAGTTCACCTTAAACTCTAAGCTGACCTTTCAGTGGGAAAGCTGCTACAAACCACAAAGGTAGGAAGGCTGCAGCAGATTCAGTTTGCACAGCGTGTGTGGACGGACGCTGGCTGATTTAATCCAATGCTAGTGGGTAGGGCAAGGGTAAAAGGTTAGTGCCTTTAAGATAGACAGACCATCAGGAACAGCAGATGAAAATCATGGTACCATTGAAAAAGTGAGAGAGCATGATCTAGTGTAAATCAGTCTCAACATTAACAAACTAAAATTGCTTCAAAATTACTTTTTAACTTGATGTACACCAGACGGCTTATAAACAATAATGCGCTTTGTTTTTGGTGACAGGATTCTGTCAAGGATTGATACCAGAATTTAGTTTCATTATCTTTGTCTTCCTGACAATTCTATTAATATTTAGTATTTTAATTCTTAGAGTCTATATAAAATAAAGACTCTTTGACTCACTAAATTGGTGAGTTTGTGTGTGCACAAAATGTCTTTGTGGAATAAAAGAACATACTTATAATCTGAAACAATCTAAAAAGCTATATCTATTGGAGAATAATGCATAACTCTCACTGAACTCTCGTTTTGCTAAAACTACTCCATTAAGCGATTCCTTAATACTGCACAAAAATTATAAAAAACAATATTCCATCTGCAAATGTTAAAACATCTATCAGCTCCCTATTAAAAAATATCCCACCTCAGAATGAAAGTACACCTGTTTTGTTCTTAGTGTTTGAATTTATATGTCTTTTATTTCTGCTGACTAATAGATGGAATACCAACATGGTTTTGAAGTTTACGCTATTCTAGCCTTCTGTAGGGAGATACTTTTCAGAATTTTCATGCTGACGTATCTGTTCTTTCTGCCATCATTTCTTTCTTCTAATAAGGTCATTATGGATTTGACTGAAGAGGGAATGTAAATACTGTTAATTTTCAGGGTTTACCAGTGTCGACTGTCTGTGTTTTCTACTGCCTGGAAGAAGCAGTGATAACTGGAAGTAGTAATTACTCGGATTTCTAGCACTGCTATTTATCACACTCTTACCACTTCACTTCAGCCAGGTGTTAGAAAACATAGTTTTAAAATGCTACTTTACAGTTAAATAAATAAGACTATTACTGAATGTGTAGAAATATAAGATATTTTTATCTACCACTGAAGTTGGTGCATTTCGTATTAGGTCTACCCAGAAACTTTCAATAAAATAAATGTTTTCATATATTATCATGTATGTAAAATTACACAATGCATGGATTTAATTTAAAATAAATTCCAAATGCGGGAATATATTTAGCCTATTTTAGCTTAAATTTTCTACTCAAGAAAAATGCATGTTCACTTTCCCCTTAATATTTTATCTCATTTTATATTACTCTGCTTTTACTACTAGAATTAAGAGACCTCAGAATAATATGTGTGTATGTATAAGAAGTGATGAAAACTACCTTTCATCTATCTATCCAATGCACATTTGTTGTGATAGGCATGTCTTCTAGGTGTTTTGGATATACCAGTGAATATAACCCATAAAAATCCCTACCTTCATGGGGTTTATATTCTAGCTGTCATGGTTGAAGTGAGGAGTGAGCCAAGAAATAATTAGCCCAATTAATAAGCAAATTACATATTTTAAGGCAATAAATACAATAAAAATAGATCAGAGTGAGGGGGTTTGGCTTGTGGGTAGTGGGAGAGTTGAAATTGTAAATAAAGTGGTCAGAATGAGGCCAACCTCATTGAGAAACTGACTTTTGAGTCAATATTTGAAGGAGATGTGAAAAGCTCAAAGGCGCTTTAACAAAGCTCATTTCTTTGCATTTTCCCTGGCTTTGATTTCCAGCTTAGTAGAGGAGGGAAGCAGGAAGTATGGATCAGGGGTAACGCAATAAAGCTTTTCATTATCTACAAGTAGGGAAAGATTAATTTTTTTTCCTTTAATTCTAAGGGACAAGAGCATACTATGTATGCTACAGATAAAAACTAGGTTTTAATATTTTGTCTCTACCAATTGCTGCTTCTGGGATCTTAGGCAAGTTCTTTAAAATCTACGAGCTTCGGTATTATATTAAATGAAATCATGCATATTAAACACTTAGCACAGTGACTGACATAATAAGTACTCATAAACATTATTAACTTTTTATCTAATATTTTAACCTTGTTTTTGAAAATGTAAAATTCTTCATAGCCTACCAAATGGAACTTTCTTTCTGAAGTGAAATTGCTGAGCATCTGGAGTATTCTATAATGATACATTATTTTTCTGTATGGTCAATGGAATAAAATGTATGATTTGGAATACTTTGGCTAGGCTATATTTATTATTAGGCAATGCTTGATCAAGACATGGTAAGATTATTACCAATAATACCCTAATCTGAGTACCCAAGATAAACTCTATATTCAAGGATTCTGTCCTTATTTGGAGTGACAGAAAAATATTTTAATTTTTTAAGCTGGTAAATAGACTTCAGTAATTACCAATCACTTATTTCTTTGTTAAGACATGTAAATACGATATAAATATCCTAAATAAAATAGAAGATGTCCAGGTCCAGGGGATTTTAAAAGATAGTATAACATTTCTAGTAGAATGTTAGAAAATCAGTCTATTATGCTTTAATGTAAATTTCTTTCATATTTTTTTTTTTTGCTAGAAGATTGATCTTCATCACTGCTTTCCTCCCTTCACAATGTGGCATAGACAGGGTAACCATGAAATTCACTGGGCAAATTGGGACACTCTCGAGCATAAAGAGAGACAATATTAATAATTATGTTGGAACAACAGGACTAGTTTATGCTTGTTGTATATAAACAGGGATGTACAGTTGTGGAGCTGTAGGGCAGCTTTTTTTTAAACAATACATAAAAAATCTAGCCAGTAGCTCAGGGATGAACAGTTTTTGAAAAATCTGAGATAATTGTTACCTCTGGGATAATTTGAAGAGACAAAACAAAATTACCTTACTTGGAGGCGGGCCAGGAGAGCAGAGTTCTTACCCTTGTTTTTTATTTTCATTTTAATAAGTGTCATAGAGTTTCTCATGAATGACAGTTGATTAAAAGCTCATATTAATTCAGACTTTTCCATACAACATCTTTTCTTTGGTGTAACTTCTTCAAGTCCTTTCGCTCTGTGTCTTGTGTTTGTGTACAACTCAGTAGACAAGCCGTTATTTGCCTTGGCAAGCCCTAGGTATTTTATTCACCAAGTGTCAGGCCGGTTTCTTTTCTTACAGACTGGTAGTTACTGTTTCAAATATCTGTATTTGGCCTATTTGGGTCTTATTGTGACTCTATGAGCCAACATGCCCAAAGTTTTTCTCAAAGTTTTCACCAGCAAATATATTGGAAGAATAATGAATTTCAGTAGAAAGTTGGGGAGAAATGGGAAAAATTTTGGCAAGCTTGCTCTTTTGTCTTCTTGTTCTCTGTTTGATCAGCAAATTCCTGGGCAGTTCTTCAATATTACATTTCTCTCACTGCTTATGCACAGCCACTGAGAGAAAGACTGGGTGGGAAAAGGTAGAAGTAGAAAAAGCAGAGGGAAAAAACACAATTTCTGGGGTTCTCAGAATGCTAACAAATTGTATCTATTTGGCTTCCAAAAATCATGCTGTTTCTCTGATTCTCAACACAAAAATGTACGCAGCATTTCTATGATCTCAAATGGGTATTATTCACAGTATCATATTAAAGTCACGATTTTTGAAATGGGAAAAACTAAACCATTCTTAACAGTGCATCAAAAAAATCCTTTGCTACTGAAATGCAAAGGTGGGTCCAGCCTTTATAGAGTGAGAGAATGGGTCAAACGTAGGCTAGGGGGAGTGTAGCAAGATAACAGAGGCATTAAAATTGTGTGGAATTATATGCTGAATTCTTCAAGTTCTGACTTCATTCTTGGGACTACTTTCTTTTATATAGATAGTGATTCCAGAAATAATGTCCCATAATAGTATTTCAGAGGTGCTCTTGGGCGCAATAGCTTCAGATAGTGGAGATTAGGTAGATACTCGGGGTCTTACTTCACGGGCTTGTTATGTGAGAACCTTCACATCATCCATTTTGCCTCTAATCACATTTTCCATTTCTGGTGTGTGCTTCGCTCATAACCCTGTTTTTATATCATAACACTTGCTGTATCAGCACCCGTTCTCTTTCCAGTGCTCAGTTTTAAACAGCTTCATTATGAAAAATATAGTACTTAAAAACATGGCACAAATGTGTATTACTTCAGCAGAAGATAAAGAGATTATTGAGAAGTGCACTGACTGCTGAAGTAACTTCGTCCTAAGGGGCATTTCACTATTTTAATTGATTTTTTTCTGTCCATTTTATTAAGAGTCCTTGGAGAAGGTAAATGGTAGGTTACCTCCTGGAAACATACTTTTGTAAAGTTAAACATTTTTTCATCATTTCAAAATAGCTTATAATGATGAATAAAAAGACGAGGCTCTGTCAGTTCTAACTCTTGCTAGGGTCTACTTGATTTTTAAATATCATGTACTATTTGGGAAAATTAGTGTAAGTTTTACTTTAATACAGTAGCTTTTTGACAAAACTAGGGATTAAAACATATTGTATCAATTACTATTAAAACATTTTCTTATGTTAGCTTCACAAAGCCATTCCTGGCCCAGATTGCATGAGACAGTCAAAGGTCTTCAGGTGGAGTCTCCCACTGCTCTAACTTACAAAAGTGTAGTTGACTAAATGGTCTTATAAATCTCAAAAGTTCAAAGGTTTATAAAGCCCCCAGGCTCTGTTGCCAAATCCCAGAGCTGGTGTGGACTCTGGGTTGTGATATTCATGCAAGTTCAGATACAGTTAAGTTCAAATAACATCACTCCTACCTGAAATAAGGATTCTTTAGAAAAACAATTATGGATGTCAGATGATATGTTTGTAAATCTGTGTTTTAGTCTATCAGTGTTCTTTTCCACTATCCCACTAATACTTCAAGTGGTAGCGTGCACAAATTAGATTTATGGACACTTTCAAATAAAATTCGGTTTACATGTATTTTTTTCTTATATATAAAAGGTAAACTTCAAGTCTTTGTCATTTAAACCGAGAGAGACAAAGTAAAAAGGAGGAAAGTATCAGAGCTTCATGTGTCTCTCTAAGAAAGTGACCCATGTCCAGTAGACCACAGAAGCCGTAACTCAGTGGGTCTATGGACCCGGGTGCAGGCAAACCTCACTGAGCCTCACCAACGTGCCTGGCCCAAGTGCTGTAAACGGATCTGATTCTCTGGGATTCTCTTGCATCAGTGTTACCTCTTCCTTACAAAATATTTTATTTTCTTGTAGCCTTTAAAACTTTTTCTTCATATAGGTCTAAGCAAATTGTGAAGGGGGAGCAATTTCCCGTAAACATCTTTCCAAAGCCACATGGGCTTCATTTTTTAAAAAATAAAAAAGGGGGTGGTGGAATTCAGATTGTTTTTCTTAGTTGCCTTCTCTCAAAAAAAGAGGAGATAGTACAGAAACATTTATTTTTTCTCTTTTTAGAATCGGTAGGAGATACTTAAATATAAAAACAAAGCAATTTAATGTTTGCTCATTTAACTTAATCAAATAAAATTAAAATGAGAATAAACAACAGGAGAGAACAGACTGTTTCAGCTGAACATAATAGGCTGGATATCATGCCTTGTGTAACATTTTTATATTTCCAATAGTGGGAGGTGCCCTATTTTGAGATGCTAAATTAATCAAGTTCTGTCATTTGAACAAGTTCCTCTTCCCCCATAACCAAAAAAAAAAAAAAAAAAAATTAGCTAGTTGTAACTCTAGCTATGGACTGCTTGATTTTTAAGTTTCATTTGCTACTTGGGAAAGTGAACATAAGTTTTGCTCATCTACAGCAGCTTTTTGACAAGGATGGAGATTGTAACTTATTTTATCAAAAATTACTAATAAAACATTTTCTTAGTTTTTTTCCCTACTTCCACATTAAAAATAAGCAAAACATTTATTTTTTATGTTTATGTGAGCCCCAGGCATTTCAGCTAGTGCTAACTTTTGACAATATCTAACATGTTGGAATCAAATTATTTTGCTATTGAGGAGAACAATACTCCCATTTTTAAAATGAATCGTTGCCTTATTGTTTGTATTCAACGGCAATGTTATACATTTAGAAGAAATAAATATTCTCTTCTTTTGTCAATAAGAGATTCACTTCATTTATTCCTATTTAGTTGTCTTCTCTTTGTCAGGATTTAGACTAATGAGAAAATCTTAGAAAGATCCTTTACTGTCTAAACACCAAGCACGCAAATGCTTCTCAATAGAAATAACACAAGAAATGCGTTCAAAGACAATACCTAGCCTGAGAAATTCTTGTGTGCTGACAGCTCTCCAACAGTGTTGTCACAGCAGGAAGACATCAGTTGAAGAAACAGATAGTGACCTCAAAAAAAGTCTGGTCAGCAGTGTGGACAGGGTTTCACAAGATTATAAATCACCCCAGGGTCGCTCTGTTCCCACCATAAAGAGAGCATGGTCGTTTTATTGTAATCTAATAAGAGGTGGGAGCAAAGGACAGCTCCAGTGTGTGTTTGCAAAAAAAATTCTTGATTACAGTTTCAAAACTATACAGTTTCCCTGCTATTGAAGTGCAGATTATAGGGGTTAAGGCCATGTTAGGATTGGATTACCTTTTATAGCTGTATGTTATCCCCTGGTTCATGAATCAGAAAGTACTTAAATTAAACTGAACATTTGGGAGTAATCCCAGTATGTAGCGTGGTAGTGGAAAGCTAATCATGATTTGGTGATAGATTATTAAGCTGTTCATTTGAAGGGGGTCTTTCACGGAATGAGAAAATTAACTCTCTGGTGGGTGTATATTAATATTGAAAAAAATCCTCACCCTATATATAACAAGTTGTGTTAGGACTGATTTCAGGGGGGAATGATTTAATGGAAAACAAAAACCACGTTTATATAAAAAGTCTGGTTTGATTTACTAGTAGCTTTTTCAGTTTCTTCTGTCTTACTATTTTTTATAATATGAACTTGTATTTGTCAGTTTTTATGTTTATTTTTATATAATACTATTTAACTAGAACTATGTGATTACTAAATGTTTTAAATGACATGAACAAAAGCTAGTAATTCAATCTTTAAAAGATTTAGGAATCAGAAAACTGCTACAATTAGATTGAGGGATCCTAAGGAAATGGTAGCCAAACTTTCGAAGTAAAACTCTAGATGTGATGACATTTTAAAATGGTACATGCCTTTTCATTTGCCCTAGCAGCACTTCATGTGGTGGTGAAAAGAAGGTTTTAACTTTATTCAGTCATTTTATCATTTGTACTTAAGCTGCTTCAACACTATTTGATCTATATACATTTCTGGGACTGTAATCAGGAGTCCTTCCATTTAAATGGATTTTATTCCCTAACTTATCGCCTTTGCTTTGTCAGTTTGTTCCTCTGGAACCACGCTGACATATCGAGATAAGTCCTATCAGTCTTGGGCTATTGACTGAATTTTGATTGTGAAGAAGCCATCACTTAGAGTAGAGAGAAACAGAGTGAGAGGTGTTATTGCAAAGAATGTATTTTATGTTATGGTTCCAAAACCCAAAGGTAAATAAGATAGAGTTTGCTTCTTCATTTTTTATTAGGCATAAGTTGGATTTTGTAGGCTGTTTTTGTCATCTGTCTTCTTTTCCCTTTAGGAATCACAGACTCTGTGATTTTGCTCTCATTTCCTTTCTTGAGCAAAGATGAATGTGAAAGGGAATTCTGACTCTCAAAGGATATTAGACTGGTCGGTTAAACATAGTGGGTCTTTAATTCATCTCGGTTTATTTTCCACTTGTCAGTTTCTCTTTGTTTCTTCCTCGTTTGTATATGCTTAAGTGGGTGAATGGGCAGATTTCACTGTGTCTCTTCGCCTTATACTTTCTCCAGTGCTGCTAAAAGTGAGACGATATGAACTGGAAACTGGAAATGATCAATATCCAGGCAAGTTCCGTTCCTTTCTGAATACAGAAAACATTACTTTTGTGACTTTTACAGCCTCCATTGGCTGAAAGAACAAAAGCTCTGAATGTCATTGTAAATTCAAGCTGCAAATGACCAGGACAATACTACCTAATTTTTCATTCTAATTTGCGCTAACTTTACTCCACCACCCTTTGGCTGCCGTGGAATTTTGCCTATAGAAGTAAGATATATTTGATCTCAACTTCTCAGATCTTTTCTGAAATTGTAAAGGTTGTAGATGTGTTTTTTATTCTTACTCCCGCCTCCAACCACCACTATTTACAATAATAAAATGTAAATAAATATATCCACTTAAAATATTTGGTGATTTAAAGAGATTTCCTATATTCTGATTTCCAGAAGGCATATCATTGATCATTTACGGCAGAAATTTCTACACTCTCCCTGGGTAAAGCATACAAATTAATTCACAGCAACCGTGATCTAACACTGAAATTTCTCATAAGGCTTGCATATAGCCATCTGTTTTACATAAGCATTTTTTTCCTTGGTAATCTCTATTACTGGATGGTCTCAAATAGAAAGTACATAAGTGCAAATGCCAACATGTATTTTTGTTAGTGGTGCTGAATAGACTGGTTAAGGTAGACAAATAAATGTACTTACTTTGATTTATCATTTCTGACATTAGCATGTACCGTACTGCTCTCTGGGAAACAAAATGGTTGCACCTGAGGACAGTGATATAAACACTACTTTGATTATTTGAAACAAACCATTAGGCTTTGATGAAAGAACTGTTACCATGGTGGATCCTGTACAGGGAGAGACTGCTTTGAGATAATGGATGAGCAGTCTACAATTACTTGTTTAGAATTTAAAGAAGTCAAACCTTAGTTTTTGGGAGGAAACAGGTATACAAAGCAAATTGAATTTTTACTGCTTGTATGTACTTAGTTGCACTAACTTTCTTATCTTTGATATCAAATTGATTTAAAATAGATGAACTTATTCTAATGACCAATTAATTTTGTTTTTAAATTATATCTAAAATCATTCTGTTACACTTTTCAAAAATAAGTTCCCAACTAGGATTTTACTTATTTGCTTCTAGAGACTAAAAGATATTTTGTTTCACTTATACATTTAAACTCACACACACAGACACACAACCAAGCCCAATTAGGAATTGAATACCTGTTTATCTTATGTGATTTGTAGATGGAAATTATACTTGATCAAAACGTGTATAAAATATATCCCCAACCTACCGAAGTACTAAAATTGCCTCACTGTAATTTTATTTAGAAGGTGTAAGTTAAGCTAAAATATTAAGTTTTTGAGGACATGCTTTTAACTTTCTTACATTAGTACATTAGTGTGAACTGAATGTCAGATTAGACAATTTTATTCAATATTGGCCAAAATACCTGGTCTGCAGAGAGCAGGGGTGAAGTGACTTTATGTGAGAGGGGAGTGGGGATGGTGGATGCAGGGGTGGGGAATGGCCTTTGTGAATGGAAGCCAAGGAACACCACCCCCGTGAGCCTAAAAGCCCCCAGGCCCAAGAGGCTGGAGAACCCAGGACAGAGGCCAGGGAGAGTGGGCTGCCCAAGGACGGGCCACTGAGAAGCCATGTAATGAAGACAAACTCAGTGTTTCTCCCAGTTTTGCTGTGAGCCTACCCTAAAACCTTATAACCTGTCTCGGTGAGAAAGTGAAGAACATTCTAAACAGTCTGTCTTATTAAAATGATTTGCTTTGTAGATGGCACATTACATTGATGCTAATGTTTTATGGTTGAATATATATTTTTATGTGACAAACTATGGTTTATAGTTTTAAAAGGATAAAAGTTTAGAAAGATGTTTAAAAACTTTATTTTTTTTTAGTCTCCATTATATTTGGAAGTGGATGGCATGGATAAAATTAGCTTAATTGACCAATGAGGAAACGTAGGTTTCATAGAAGGTAAAGAACTTGCTTAAGGTCAAGGACGGGAAGCTGCAGAGAGAGAAGCAGACCTTGATCTTATCCCAGATGCCAGTGCCTTTCCATTGCCCTGTGATGCAGCTCACACTTTTGAAAGATTGCAGTTTTCCAATTCTCAGGGTTCAGGTCTTCCTCAGAAGAGTTTAGCATGGAAGCAGTGCAGAAAAAAAAATTTCCCTATGTGGTTGTATTTCAAACTTATTTATGTATGAATTTTGTTCACAGAGGAGACAAAGGATGGCTCCTGTTCAGTGGCATTAAAAGTAACCAACTGGTGTTAGAGGTGTTGACACAGTGCCGGAATTTACTTACCTGTATTGCAGAACCTCTTCTTTACTCAGTTAATCAAAAGCTATCAGAAGGATTATCAATTTACAGATAACCTCAGGTGAATATTAAATGATTTTTATGAGATTAATGACACTATTCTCTATACAATGCAGTTGCTCTAAAATTCAGTTGCCAATTTTCACAAAAAGGAGCAGAGACACTTGCCTTAATGAAGGACTTGCTATTTAATCTATGCCTTAAAATCATAAATGTTGGGAACCCACAATCAGTTATGTATTTATGTCTTTTTCCCCTAATCTTTTCTCACTTCAACTGGCATGCGTAGTCTGAAGTTTTATTATCAGTGACATAAATTAAGTTGCAAATGTCTAAAGGGCACCGTACCATTGAAGGTGAATCCAATGTTTTTATAAACTTAATAAGGGGTGTTCTATCAATGACCTTATTCTTCTGTAGTACACTGACGATCTTTTGATGTAGTTCTCACTCTTGCTGTCAGCTTCATTCTTTGGGTCTGCTGGTGCTTCTGCTATTATGGAATCATTTGCTGGTTGAATGAATGTTTTCTCAAGTTTGGAACTTAGTGCGCAACCCAAAGATGCCTTACCAATTAAGTTGCACGTTTATTTTGTTTTCAGCCAGCTTGGCTTTGAAGGTTGTATTCTCCACATTAATGAAGCCCATGTTATAATAATTAGTTTTAGATTTCTGCAGCCAGTATGTTATATAACAGGAGGTGATCTAGTTTAGGGAGTTGTAAATCAGTAGGCTGCAGACCTAGCCTTACCTACATCCCCGAAGACAATGATTATAACATCATCTTCTTAAATATTGATAGGTTGGAACTAGTGAGCTGTGTTTAGAAACATAAAAGTAGATTTGAATGCTGGAGTTTGGAATCTAAGGCTGCCAAGACCAACTCTTTCTTGTCTACTCTATTGCTTTATTTTTTGTCAAAAATCATGTCGAATTTAGATTATAAAAGTGAGCCTAACATGTTAGAATCCATTATCAAGATAATAATAATCCCATTCTTGTGGATGTTCTTAATCATTGTCCTGGTGGAATTTGGATGCCTTATGGTAACCCTATACAGATTTAATTGTAAAGCATTCGAAAGACTTTGGTTCAGGGTTACCGAGGCTTCCCTATTCCGACTTACAGTTAATGATAATTCAAGCAAATAGCCCCCATTGCTCAGTCCACAGACATTCTGTGAGTGCCTTCTTGGTCAGGCTCTCATCTAGTGAGCTGGAGAGAAAATGGTTGGGAAAGCAGCAGTTTCTGTACTCCAGGATCTATGATAGAATACACATATATTTATATATAAACATGTAAGTAAAATAAAACATTTAAGTGCACTTTTATATGTGTGGGTGTACATCTATGTAATAGGCACCGTTATACATAGTAAATCGTATTTTGTTTTACTTGTATCTTTAGGTATATATAACCATAGACTGTTAATGGCAGCAGGCAGAAGGTGCCAAAATAAATCTCAGTAGGATGGGATGGAAAAGTGTGGGGATGGGAGAGGAGGCAGGTTAGGTATGCTCCCGGATGAGACGATACCTGAACCGAGTCTTGCAGAAAGACTAAAGGGAGGAGACAGCATCTGGACATGTGGGACATCAGAAGCACAGACTTGCTGAAAATATTTTTGCGTAGCCTAGAAAACTGAAAACATCTTGAGGTAGAGTAGGAGAGAACATTCTTGGAAAGTAGGAAAGGTCCAGATCAAAGGAAGTTTCTTTCATTTATTTATTTATGTTTGGACTGATTTAGTTTAGAATCAGTCAAAGAAACCTAAAACTTAGTATTTGTCTAAAAAAGGAATATGCTATACAGAATCAGGATTAGGAAATGAAATGATAAAATTGACAAATATATTTTATATTAATATGTATGTACTATAAGTAACATTATTTTCTTGCTATAAATATGTATCTTTTAACATCAAGCAGTCAAATTGACATTTCCATACATGTTTTTAGCTTCTAGTTTTTAAGATGCAGGATTTGGGATCTGGATTGATATGCCAAAAGCAGTGCACTCAGGGTGTTAATTCTTTCCATCTCTTTAGTTTTACATGTGCATGGACACAGCTGTTTGTGCTCTTGCCAGATGTCAGGCGAGGGGCTTCGGGAAGATTTTCCATATATTGGCTATTTCCCAGAAGTAAAATATTATAGCACATGATAACGCTCTTGAAATATAAATGCAAGTTGTCTTTATTTTTACATTTTTTAGATGTCATTCAGAAACATACTGAATAAATGTATATCCACCTAAAAACTTATACACGAATGTTCACGTTAGCATTAGTCATAATAACCCAAACAAGAAAATGAGCTATATGTCCATCAACTGATGAATAGATAAACAAAATGTGATATATCTATACAATGGAGTATCACTCAGTATTAATAAGAAATTAAGTACTGATACGTGGTACAACATGGATGAATCTTAAAAACATTCTGCTAAATGAAAGGAGACAGACACAAAAAGCCCCAGTTATATGATTCTATTTATAGAAATTTAACAGAATAGGCAAAATTATACACATCTAAAGTAAATTCGTGTTGCCTAGGGCTAGGAGATAGGGCAGAAAGTGACTGCTAATGGATACAGGGTTTTTTTTAGGGGAAACAAAAAATATTCCAAAATTAGACTGCGGTGATCTGTAACTCTGTAAATATACTAACATCGTTGAATTATACTTTAAATGAGTGAATGCATGATATGTGAATTATTTCTCAATACAGCTGTGAAAAAGAGAACTATATTGAATAGACTGGATAAAGAGGTGAGCTAAATAATAGCAAATTATCACCTATGTAGTTGTTTATCTTTTATAATTTTCTTAAATAAAATATGGGGACTAAATTAGTAAATGAAAGAGAAAACTGGATAGAAAGCATGTAATTAGTAACACATTTAAGGGCATCTTTTTCATTATTTCATTTTAAACATTTTTTAACTTTCAATCCCCCAGTTTTGGTACGTATGAAAATTGATAAATTAATAGCTCTCTTACCTCCCAAGCCAATCAGTGATGATTTTCCCTTTTCTTCCTCCTGTGAGAGTCTCCTTAATTTAAGGCTTGATTATTTGGGACATTCTTTGAATTTAATAATATGTTTTCCTTCAATTATCAAAATAAATTTTAAGCAACGATATAAAAGTTCCCATGTTTACAAGATGTGTAAATAGTGATATCTTCAGCCTTAAATTGCTCAAGGCAATGAATGTGTTTGGACAGAGCTTCTTCTTTATTGACTTTATGAAAAGAAAAAACACATGCATTTTAGGGCAAATTCCCCCATTGTGTAAACTACTCCCTGGGAGTAGTACTGAGTTGTATTAACTCTTTTGATGAAGTAGTAATTGAAATAATACCCTAGTGACTAGAAAGAATTATTTTCCAAAGCCGCTAAAAGAAATGAAATGGAGAATTGTACTGTTAGCCAGAAGAGAAAGTCTAGTCGCAGACCCAGAAAAAAACTAAATAAAAATCAAGTCTGCCATGGCCTAGCTTGCCCAGTTAGCTCCTTCCCTGCCTCCTCCCTCACGCCTTCACCGCCTCATTCATTCATTCTTTCTCACTCATTCTGAACATATTCACTGAGTTCATGCCACATGCTGGGTATATATTACTTGTATGGTGGCAAGAGTGTTTCTTCTTATTACTTAGCATGTTTACGCTGTTTATGGAACATTCAGCTGTTAATTGGGCATTTATTCAAAGTATTAGGAAAAATTCCTCTCCTCCCTAATTTCAGTCTGTCAGCTTATTACAGGAAATAGATTGTATTATTTTATTCCTTCATTTTCTAAATAATTATTTGATCTTGAATATACCTTGCTAAGTCCCAGCTGACTCATGTTTTTAATAATAATAACAACAGGAATAAGACCATAAAATGTTCATGGTTATCATGGAGATAAAGTTTAATGATTTAATGTGTGGAACTTAAAACTTGGTTCATTGTAGACAGTAAATGACAACTCTTTACTGAAGACCCTCTGTATACATGATACAACTCTGGGTAATAAAAGTTAAACAAAAGAAATATGTTAAAGTTTTGGACTGATGTTAAGAAACTTACATTCTAGATTATTTTTAAAATTTAGAATAATATATTTATATTACTTTTTTTATTACATGGCATATGGCAACAAGTTTAAAGAATTTTGAGCTATTCCATATAAATAAAAAAAGTAGTAAGAAAAAAATTAGTAAGCTATTTTTCCTCAATAGGCAATAATTTAATGGAATTTACACAACAAACTTTGGCAAGTGTTTGATATAATTCCTGATAAATAATTAGCCTTCTATTTTAAGTGAGGGAAATGTATTTCAATAATTATGCATTCTTTTTTTGCAGATAGCACAAGCTTTCAGAGGAATAACCTTTTAAACACTTATCATTTAGCCTCTGTTTGTTGACCGATTTGAAATACTTTCATATGATCACTTAGCAGTGATTATGTTATAACTAGGTTACCATTGCAAGCATTTTGTTTTTTTCAAGTTTATGATATGTCTTTTTGACCAATCAAGAAACAAATAAGTTTTATCTACAGTTGCTTTCTTTTAGCCCTAAGTTTAATGCTACCCTTGGCTACCTGTGATATAATACATTAAATGACTTTTTCAGCTGTTTCATATTTTAGATACAGGTTTAATGTCCAGAAGTATTTAATTATATGATGATTTTGATTATAATACCAGAAATAAAAGGAAACGTATTTCTCAGTGCATCAGTGAAAAAGTTTAAATAAGTTAATCACTTGTCTTTATGAGGCTTTTCATTTCATAGCTCAATAGCTCTCTGAAGTTCCATTGTCATTTTTTAGTATCATTATGTGCATGCGTCTAGAAACAGGAGGTTTAGCTAGGAGATGAAATCCTTTCAATTTCCACTGTGAACACAGTGACCCTTTCCTTTGTCTTAGTAGTAGAATAACTCTGATTGCTAGATTTTTTTTAATGGAAACAAAAGATTGAATACTTTTGTAGTCTTATCTTTACAGCTTGCAAAAGAGAACATTTTAATGAAAGTGTTGCTCTTGTTTATTATGCATGTGTATGGAATATAAAAAACAATTTTTGAATACTTTATTTTTCTTATTTATGAACATAGTTAATGACACTCAGCTTTACAAAAAATCATGAGTCAGGGCGTTCCACCCCCTTTGTCATGGTGCTGTGTTATTTTTTGGGATATAGTACCTTGAAGATAAGTTTTCTGTAGATTTTTAATAGCTATGAAAATTTTAATAGCTATGTTTAATTTTTAATAGCTATATGTTCCAATATATGTAAATAAATGTTTCTTTATTTTTATGCATAATACGTTATTTTAAATTATGATTTTATTTCTGTTCTATTTTGTAGAACTGTGAAATTATTAATAATAAAAGCAAGAGGTATTTTGTTTTTCTTTAATTCTCTCCATCTTTCCTTTGGTAATACATAAGGCCCTAGTGGACTATTAGCCAGTTATTAGAACTTGGAGATTTTGAAAAACTATTGCATCTTAAAAACTTTGGTGTCTAAAGTGACAGGTTAATTTCAAATTCAGTTTTGATTGAGCATATGCCACTTTTTACATGCTTTACATAACTAAAATAGAGCTGTCTTTAGAAATCCTTGTATTAAGAAAATTAACTGTAATGAAGAAAAGTTTTCTCCAGTAAATGCCTTTCTATGTTCATTGCAACTTTTTGGAAACATGCCATATGTTAGATATAAAAACATACACAAAAATTATGAGAGCCCAGCATAACAGTCATCTTGTACTTTTCCTTAAGAAATCCATTATGAAGGTTTTAAGAAAATGAACATATCCTTCATTTTAGTTTTGCTATTTTACAGGTGGTTTAGCTATTAATTTATATAATATTCTGCAAGATACAATTTTGATCTTTTATGAGTAGCTTTGTTCACTACAAATTCAGTGGAGGTCACATTTCCTTTCTACTCATAGGATTATTTATTTATCATAGAATATTTTAATAAATGATACTAAATGAATCATAAGCACATCTAGAATTGGATTTCAATAAAATTTTATATATGTGTGTATAGTTTATGTGTATGTATGTATACATATGCTGGTTTAAATTTTAAGGGAGAGGCCAGGTGCGGTGGCTCACGCCTGTAATCCTAGCTCTCTGGGAGGCCGAGGAGGGTGGATCGCTCAAGGTCAGGAGTTCGAGACCAGCCTGAGCAAGAGCGAGACCTCGTCTCTACTAAAAAATAGAAAGAAATGATCTGGACAACTATATATATATAACTATATATATATATATATAGAAAAAATTAGCCGAGCATGGTGGCGCATGCCTGTAGTCCCAGCTACGCGGGAGACTGAGGCAGAAGGATTGCTTGAGCCCAGGAGTCTGAGGTTGCTGTGAGCTAGGCTGACGCCACGACACTCACTCTAGCCCGGGCAACAAAGCGAGACTCTGTCTCAAAAAAAGAAAAGTTTAAGGGAGAAAAGAAAGTAAACGGTATTTCAATTAATTAACAGCTGCCAAAAGTGAATTATTAAATAATTCTATGGTAAAGAGATTTCACATATTTTAAACACTTTATGATGGTGGGATAGAGAAGCAAAAATGAAAATTGTGTATTATTCTAATTTAAAAAATAGAGTTGTACTTTCATCACCTAAGTGCATAGATCTAAAAACAAAAACAAACTAACATAGGCATTAGGCATTCCTAACTTACAGGATCATACCACGTAGAAATTAAAGCCTGAATATGGTGAAGAAAACAGTGGCAACCTAACATAGAGAAAAAAATTAAAATTAACAGGCTATTTGATATTTAAAATGTTAGAATAATCAAACTGAGACGGGATCTCAGGATCATCTACCCAACTTCCCCCAATTCACAGATGAGAGAGCTGAGGCACGTAAGAGGGGCTTTGTAAACCTAAAGGAGAGGAAAACTGTGTCTAGTAGTGGAATCATGGGCGGAAGTGGATAGAGTAAGTCATTTTTCAATTCTAGTGAAGTAGAAAAAAAATATTAACACTAAATCAGTTAAAGGGAACTAAGCACCACATAAAAGGATTAGTCTCCTGAAACCCATGTTCACAAATTAGAGACGTGGGTAAGCTCTCTTGATTGGGGCCATCACTCCAGATAGTTTGATTAGGGGTCTGGAGGATACATATTCTACTATGTTCATTTATGAACTTTCCCAATTAGTCTTAGCCTTCTCATGCTGTGTCTTCATGAACAGATTCGGGCCCTTTGTAGTAAAGCTATCTTATCTTATTGGCCTCTGTTTAGGTCTAGAACTTTGGTATTAGATAGGCAAGGTTCATACTTAGGATTTTTTTTTTTCACTTGAGATATGATTTATGGTATGACGAAGTCATAAGAAGAGAAACTTGAAAGACCTTTCTCCTTCCGTTTTGTTCCTTCTTTTGATTGTTCCATTTTGATATAGTTTCCCTTCTACTCTTGTAAAACAGTTTTTAGAGGATAATTGATAATCCTCTCCTTTCTGTATAGAAATCATACTAGGAAAATGATCTATTATAAAAGAACATGTATAATGCTTTTTCTACATTACAGTGTGGGTTTTTGACTGTGTGTTGCTCTACTTGTGATTATTCCTTGTTAGATTTACATTTCCAAAAATATATATTAATGTTTTAATTTGGCATATACTGAACTCCATGTTTTTTTTAAACCCATGACTTAATGTGTTAGTCTGAAGCAAAGGCATCAAAACAACATTATGTAAAACTTAAAAGTTAAAACTTCAAAACCTCCAATGCATTCCTTAGCACTTGGAATAGAATTCAAACATTCTACCATGGTCTAGAAAGCCCTAATCAAAGCCTCAGCTAGACTCTATGACATCTTTGGGAATTAAAAAATGCAGCTCTCATGAGAAGCTGCATCCTCTTGGTTGCAGGGGGTGCTACTACTGACTTTGGGTGCAGAAAAGCACGCCTGTCCTTGTCTGGATGCTGGAGAGATGTGTATAGTAACCAGGGGCAGGCTTCCTTGAGGCCCCTTGGCAGACCGTGTCAACCTCTCTGACAGTGCTGCAGATCCACTAGACCTCTTAGTATTTCTTTTTCTTCCACAGAAACTTTGCCTCCTCCTGTCTTTCTGTGATTAACTTCAGTCCTATTCTTTAGGTGTCAGTTAAATGAAACTGGGCCATATCTGGTCCATCCTAGCTGATGTCACCCACATCTTCTCACTCCAGTACCCTTTATTACATTGTGTTATGTTATGTTTTTTAGCCTTATCAATATCTGAAATTATCTTATATGGTTTCTTAGTTTTGTCTTCTCCTCATTCTCTGGCCTTTTTTGTAAATTCTTTTGAACAGGGACTTTGTTTATTCACCACTGGATACTTAGTGCTGAGAATAGCACCTGGCACTTTGTAAGGAATAAATTAATGTTTCTTAAATAAATGATGAAACAGAGCCTTTACATTCTCTAATTCTTATTCTGCCAGTAGTGGAGAATGTAGTTTGTACATTCCTATTACATTTCTGCTGGTGGAAGGAGACAAGGGTATAGAGAAAGGAATGGCTCCTAATCCTTTCTCACATCCACCGGAAAACTAGCCTGTGATACCTGTGACCATGAAAAAGACTTTCAGCTAGAGACTGCCAATCTTAGGCCAGGATGATTATAAAATAAAAGGAGAGAGAGTCCCATGACACTCTATTAAGTTCCATGCTGGATATTTTCCATGTGGCCCTCCAGATCCACACTACATCTTTGCCACCTGGCTCTGTCCTCTGGGAGCCAGATTTTTATGGACTGTCTTATTGGCCTCCCTTGCCCTCTGGCTTCTGGATGTGCTCAGTCAATGCAAAGTGCCAGCTGGAGCTCAGGAAGAGAGAGGCAGGAGAAAGTGGGGTCAGGGCATTTATTTCCCTTCCTTTCTTCCTGCTGCCTTGGTGAGAGGTGGCTTCATTTTTCCTACAGACCCACACTTGTTGCAGGGAGACCTTTTCCTGTAGCTTCAGCTACATGCTCCAGTTGCAATAACTGCTCCATTTCCTTGCCCTTTGAGGCCTTTCACACCTGGTAGCACCAGGGTGCCACACTTTCTCTTACTGGTTTACTTCGACTCTGCTGATACGGTTGAAAATATTCCCTGCATCACCTAACACTCCTCAGGTAGAACATTTGAGGGGATCATGTTCTCTGTTAAGACCCTGATGGATGCAGGTCCCTTCCTAGGAATTTCATGATTACTGAAGATGAAATTGTTTTTAGGAAACTAGAATTAGGACCTAGAGTGAAAATATGCTTTCAAAGCTTAGTATAGATTAAAAAAAAAAAACACAGTCTGGCATCTGGGTCAAAACTAAGCTTCTGTATTGTCCAAACTCCAAAGGAGAATATACTTTCCATAAATGCATGTGTTTACTTTGAATTGTTTTTGCTAATTGGAAGGTAAAAATAATACCTTGGGAAATATTGGCGAATGTTAGTTAGTGTTGAGGCCCGCCTAACCTGGAGGATGAACTGCGGCAGCGCAGGAGTAGAGACAGGATGACCAAAGAGGAAGCCGTTACCTGGAAGAGGCAAGGGACGGCGGTGGCCGGATAGGGGTGACAGACCTGGAGATGATAATTCACAGTCTGCAGTGACTTCTCACTGCAACTAAGGTAAATCCAAACTCCTTCTTGGGACATTCAGGCATTGCATGACCTATCCATACTGCCTTCTCCAACCTCACTGTGAAAGCTGCTTCCACAATAACCTCCTCTCCGATCTTGCATTCACTGAGCCCATTCCTCCGTCAGAGTCTTTTTTCATTTTTCAAGTCTCCACTCACCTCTGCAGAGTGACCTTCGCAGGCCACCTAGCGAAAGCACACCCACACCCCGGTTTCTCTGTATCAGGTCACCCTGTTTATCCTGACTGTAACAGGTGTTTATTTTACTTACTTGTTTCTTATCTCCAAACATTCTAGTGTCTTGAGGGCAGGACTCCGTTGGTCTAATTCAAAGCTGCCCAGTGGAAATACAATGGGAGGCATAAATATACCTTAAATTTTTTAGTAGCCACCTTAAAAAAGTTAAAAGAAATAGGTGAAATTAATTTAATAATATGTTCCATTTCTTCGATATATCCAGAATATTACCATTTTAGTATATAGTCAATATAAACAAATATTAAATGAAATTTTTCACATGCTGTGTTTCATAGGAAATCTTTGAAACGAGATGTGTCATTTATACTTATAACATGTGCCATCTAGACATTTCGATAAGTCACATTTCAAGTGCTCGGTAGAGCTACATGTTGCTAGTGGTTGCTTCCTTGCCTGGTGCAGGCCTGGTTCCCCGGTGTGTAAGTAGAATCACTTGGCCCGAGCAGAGTGCTTGCCATTTTCTAAGAGAGTAGTAACTATTCAATAACCGACTCACCAACTGGCAGGATTGCACTGCATTTAGATATCTCTGTGTGTTGGAGCTGTGAGAATGGAAAGAGAGCCAGAGTGTTGTTCTAGAAACAGTACTCTACATAATTTACAGTCCTGGGATCGGATATACAGTACGTCTATAACTCTGCAACTTGGACAGTTCCACAGATCTGGGCCATGGTTTCTCCTATCTGTAGAGCGAAAAAGTTGGACTAGCCAAACTTCAATGTCATTTCTAGTCCTAATATTATATATTTCTTTCTCCCCACCTTTATTTTTCTTCATATATTATAATCTTGCCTTTTCCCAAGAAGTACAGTCCGGGAAAAAATGGAATAAAGGGTTCATATGCCACGGATCTCGTAACAGCCTTTTGCTATTTCCATCACTATACCAAGGTAATATCATTTCCAAAGACAGCTCTGATTACATTCCTGTTGTTATTACATTATTAACACATAAATATAGATATATAGATATTTTTATTGAAATAATTTCTTCTTTGATTTGTTTAGCTGTTTTATAAATTTTGTCAATTTTAAGACAATCTTAGTTTTGGTTAATCTGAGCTTATTTTAAGATCTGAAAAAAATGTTAACCCTCTGTCGTGTTAACATAGCCGATATTCAAGGTTATGCGTGTTTAGTATTCAGTATTATACCTGTGAAATTTTACTTTTATCATTTACTGAGTTTTATTTACTTGGGAAAATGTCAAACCATTTTCCTAAAAAAAGACTTGAAAAATCACTCAAACCAGTGTTCCGAAAGGCAGTTATTATTTTTCTTATCACTTTAGTCTTTAATACCTTTTCCAGTTACTTTAAATTCTGATATGCCTAGTTGTCTTTCCTTTTATAAATGGCTATAAATGCTATTACCACCTTGTTTGAAAATGTGTTATTTCACAGACTGTCTCTATATAAGAAAAAGTGCTTCATCAAGTTAAGAAACAGTGTTATTTTAGGCAATGGCAATAATGAATAACATTGTGCATTGAAGCTTGGCTCTCACTCGGCTACTTCCTTTTTTTTTTTTTAAGAGCCACATGAATACTTTCAAACCCACACCTAGAAAACAATCTGTGGTCGTTTTTACTTGGACAGTCTTGCTCCAAGGAATATTTGGACATTAGCATAAAGGTTGCACATGTTATACAAAGTGTAATTAAAGAAGCTTTGATCCCCAAATGTCAACTAGCTTGCTAAGTGTCATAACAAAGTGTCAAGCATCTGGTATACAGTTAATTTGTAGTCATTAACTCCATATTGTTGATGTGACAGTTTGTTAGCAAAGCAAGCTTGACAGTTGCATTTTGTTCTTGATTGACACCTACAGACCTCCCCACCCGTTTAGTTTACATTCCTGTTGAGGTTTCCTCAGGTTGCATTTTTACTGTTGAATTTCCCCCAATTTATTAGTTGAAGTGCTGGTAAACTTTTAAAAACATATGCTTTGTTAGTACAGAATTTCAAATTCCTCCTCTAAAATGTGCAATAATGCTGGCAATTTAAAAAAATCCTGGATGATCTTTCTTCAGAATCAAAAGATTTCAAGTAATGTGGCAACACGTGCATTATCCTGATGCATAATTGTCACAAATAACGTATTTATTATATGACAATTGCTATGGTAATTAATCTAGTCAGCACTAATTTCTTGTATAGTTCCATTAATATTTCCACTTTTCAAAGGCTCAGAAAACAGATAACTGGATACTTCATCATATTCTTAATTGCATTGATTTAATCCAAAGAGTCTATTACAATCTAATTTCAGTTTTTAATGTTTTAAAACTTTAGTTGTATTGAATTACATGTAACTTGTCTGATGCCAAGTTTTTACCACTGTTATTAATAGCATCCCATTTAAAAATGTTTGCTAAGATACTTCATTCTTTACTCTCAAATATTCTTTCATTATACCAATCTACAGTTATACATGCAGGGTATTTAGTAAATTATTTAAAGAAAGAACCAAATGCACATTTATAATATGATACGTAGTAGATGAATTGATGTAAACAAGTTATACTTATTTAATACCCGTAGGTCGGGTTGGTTGTTTAGCAAGAAAAATGCATAATTTATGAACTTGTACAAAGTTGTGACAACAATCAGAAAGTTTCATTAACTAAAGGTAATTTTTTAAAACTCATTATTTAGGGAAACTAAACATTCTAGACAAACACGATGAAACTATGGACGGAAAGTTTTTAGATTTATATTCAGTCCATCTAGTTTATTTTCTGCTAGAAGATAGGGCCAATTTGTTTGTTGAGAGGATTGTAATCCACTTATTTAATCACTTGCATTAATTTTATCCTTTGCTCTCAAATAATTATTACAAGAATACAACACCACCGTGAAGAGAGTCACCGGCTAAGGGCTTAAAGTCTCAATTCAAGCCTTCATTTTGCCTCCAAATTAGCATCTCACATGGGACAGATATCTTCATCTCTTTAGACTTCAAGTTTCTTGATGTATAGAATGAAATCACTGGACTACATAATGTCTTATGTTTTTTCTAACTCTAAAAATTATAAATTTGTATATTATTTTACTTTATTATTAGAGAAGGGTCATCCATCTAAATATTGATATGATGTGCCTCATGCAACTTGTGCGTTTAAGTTTTGTCTGTGTTAGCCTGTGTGGATAATCTGGCACATCACTAGTTTGTTAGATGACTAGCATGAGAACTAGTCAAAGGAGATGATGTCATAGATTTGTTCTTAAACCTGCTCCATGCTGTGATTGCTTTCCTTTCCCAGTCATACTGTCTTTGAGGTAAAAGAGGAAGAGTGATTTCTCCCCAGAATGAAGAAAGGAAACCTCATTAGTGGAAATCAGGGTAGGTACCTGTGGGTGGAGGTGAAAACACGGGTCTAGATGTCAGAGGAGTTGTGGGACGTCAGCTTGAGTCTGAGCTCCCGAGCTGACTCACCTGCATTGATCACTAGTTCGATCACATAAGACCTTGGGCAAGTGACTCAGCACATAGGGACTTTGATTTCTTCATCCTAAATGTAGGATAATATTTACCTTGCAAGATTTTGTGATATTAAATGATTCAGTGATTGTGAGTAAAATGTCTGACCCTTGGTAGGAGCTCTGTAAACAACAGTTAGGACTACTAACTTAGTAAACTTAGGTTACTTAAAAGTTTAGTATCTCCTTCTCTGTGAAAGAAAAATGCTAAAACTCGTTACTTAGAACTGGCATGCATGTGATGACTGAGTGCAGTGTCTAGAACATGATACGTAGTAGGCACTCAGTGTTTTCGAATGCACGAAGTCCATTATATTTGTTTGAAAATTCTGAACATGTTTAAGATACTAAATGACTAAACAAGATTTTAGTAGAAGTCCTATGTAAAACCTATAGGAAGAAGTTCGACTTAGGTAGTGATGGTGTGTAAGAGTAGAGATGAATTTTCACGTTTTGCAAAGAGTTGGGCCTGGGACAGATCCTGCAATGTGAGGCTGCCTGACTCTGCTGTTATTTACCACTTAACTTATGTGGAGCTGTGATTTAAACATCAATGGCAGTTTGAACGATGTAGACCCTTGTAATATAGTTTGGTCATGAGGGTGGAATTAAGTATTTTCCAGGTGTTTGTGTTTTTAGTGGCAAACAACTGTAGCCTCTTCTCGTTAAGAGAAATCCCAGGTTAAATAGTAGCATACACATGATTGGTTAATATATAAGAATACATAAAATGCACATTGACAGGATATACATAAATGCTGGAATCAATTGGAAATCAACTACAGGGAACTGCTGCTTAATTTATTTTAATATATGTTTATGATGTACTATTCTGATGCCCCCTAACCACCATTGACCTGTCCTCTATTACTAATTATAAGACATAATTTTGAAAAGAAGATAATGACTTTAATCTGAACTTACCAATATAAGGAGAATACACTTCTTTTAAGAGTAGAAGTTGATTAAATACAATTACAATTGTAGGGAATTTGCAAAATTATTCTCTAGCTTTAGGATTTTTAGCTGAGACAACAAATAGATATGAAAATGTAACATATTAGAGTGTATTATGCTGATTATTCTGTAAGAGAGACAAGTGGAGATCAAGGATCGTGGACAGTTCAATTTATATCCTTGAGAGTAGTAATACTGATATTTCAAATTAAAGTGCATATAAAATTAGAGCTTTATGCCTATATTTAAATATATATTCCTTGAGTTCAATCCACTGAAAAATCTATCAGTAAATCATAAATCCTGAGTAAAAATAAAATTTATGTGGAAGAACACTATGATCATTGAAATTAATAGTGGGATCACAATTTTAAAGAGCTGTGGGCCACCTTAATTTGTAAGTCAGATGTTGAAAGATTTCAAATACATGAGAGGAAAAACATGGGTGACTTCCCAGGGAATGAGGCAGGATAGAAGGCAAAGCTCTTGAGTTCATTCTGCTTTACCTTATAAATGCTTGAGATCCAAAAGAATTAGTTTTTTAAAATATTTTAATAGCTCATATAGCGGTTTCCGGTTTCCAAATGTATTCTTTTTTTTATTTCAAAATTTTATGGAGGAAGAAATGTTTAGGTTACATACATTGTCTTTGTCCAAATATATTCTTAACAAATATTTACTTACGTGATCTTCACATGTAGAAATTATTAACCCCACTTTACAGAAGTAGAAACTGAGCTTTGGGGGTTTTGCCAAAGGACGTTTCAATTACCTTCATGTTACGTGCTCTCTGCAGCAAGATGGCAGGTGAACTAGCGGAGGCGTCGAATGAGAGGGGCTGCTGCTGGCTTGATAAACCCAAAGCCTAAGTAAGTATACTCAATAATTTTTCCAAGAATTTCTCCATTGTTTCTTGGTGTTAAGTTAAATATTCCCAAAGATGTCAGAGATTAAATAATTAAATGATAAACCGTTAGTGAACTAGTGGTTGGTTTGTAGAAGCAAGCTCTCTGAGAGAGCTTTATTTTTTGTTAGTTCATAAATTGTGATGGAAAAATCACATGGGCCATATCTAGTATTCAGAAATTGTACTAATCTCAGAAATGTTTTATTCACAGAAACTTGTTTTTTTATACTTAATCTGTAATATGTAATAGAAATATGAGCTTTTTCTTTTATAAAATTCTTTGGTATAATATTAATTAAGGATTTTATAATTTCCAATAAATATTTTTTGATTATTTTAATGTTTCACTCGATGATAATTCTACTTAGGTTTTGTTGGAGGCTGTACCACCAGTCTTAAAGAGAGCGTTTTATGTTTATGTACGTAATTCAAGAATATCAAAGAAACACATAATCTAAGTTTTGATATATTTTACTAGGACAAAATTAATAAATTTAGTAAGAATCTTCTTTGCTTGCCAAATATAATCAGATAGGTTAGAAGAGAATAGAATTGGTGAGTTAGTATGGAAGGAAGGTAAACTGTTTCTATTTCCTTCAAACCAATATTTCTAAAATATTCACAGAATATTATTGAAAAAATGTTCTGGTTCAGCAGAATGAACGATACTGATTTCCCTGTTGAGCTGGGACATTGGTAATCTATACTAATGAGTACAAGAGCCATTGCAGATTACAGTATTTTGGGAATTAGCAACTAAGCAAAACACACAAATTAAAGAATCAAGGGCATCATAAAATGTACTGCATCATAAAACCTACTTGTTCATTTATTTTGACAAGTGTAGTTTAATTTAAATTATTTATGGTACTGTGTACTTCACAAGTAACTGTAATGTAGTACATTTTGTTAAAAATAATGAAGTTGAAGCTATATGAGCTTTTAGATATCATTGTGCTAAAAGATTGAGCAATCAAGTCATTTTTTTTCCCTACCACTTCTACAGACATTTCTGGAGACAAATTCATAGTATTTTCTCTTCCTATTCAGAATTTAAAAAGTCACCTGAGTCCACTGTGTATCTTGACAATTTTATGACTTATACCTTAATTAGTGAATTCTTTAAGAATGAAGTTCTTTCATAAAACAATTCATTTAAAATAAACAAAATCCCCCACGAATCCAGTGATTTGTTGTAGCTGTTCACTATTCCACTAAATTGCATTATTCTTATTAATGTTTACACATTGTAGTTGTGTATAATAAAAATATCTCCTTAAATGGACTCTCTTTTTATTGTAAAGTGTAGTGTAATAGGACATTGCTTTGGGCCTTAGATAAACCTGAATTCAAATCCTGGCCTCCTTCGTACTTATTTAACCTTTCACTCAGCTGTAAATGGATTAATTCCTTCTAAATGATAACTTGTTTTGGATGTTAGATAACATAACCAAAGTATCTAGTACAGTGACTGGTATTTAATCATCCCCCACTGAATGGTAGTTGTCATTACATTAGCTATTGTTAACCTCTGGAAATTTGTGAAATTGGCAAAGTTGGTCTTCAAATCAGCTTTCTACACCTTTGTGTGTTGTTTTCTTTAAAGGTGGCGATTCAGCTCTCTGCATCCTAGGTGCGCGCGCGCGCGCACACACACACACACACACACACACACACACACACACACACACACAGTGTTTTCTACCACAGCTTCCCAGAATACTAGGAAAGTATCCAATCCTCACCACCCTTTTCTCAGTCTCTTTCCCCTAAGGAGTCTGAGCATGAGGTGATTTACCACTCAGAAAGTGGATGTTTAAATTTTTCTTTCTTTAGCATTTTTTTAAAGCTGAGACTTTTATATTAGTTAATTTTTAATTTAATATCACCTTATACTTTATGTCCTTCCTGTTATTGATATATCTCTATATGTCTATGTCTCATTAGTTTTGGTAATGAAGAATTATATTGTTTGAGCACATATATTTTGTAATGATGTTATTTACTAAATAAGATGATGTCCCCTGTAGAAGGCAATGAGTTCTTGTTTGGAAGGAATAGGAAATTCATGTTACTGTATCTTTAGCAGTAATGGCATTCATTTTTTTCTTATCTTGTGTTCTTTATATGTTAGGTAGGCCTTTTTCTGTTTTATTTATTAATTAGTTGCTTGAAGTTACTATTTTCAATGTAACTTAAAAAGTGCCTATCTCAAACAATAATAATATTTTTCAGGATGAAGAATTTTTTTTCTTTTCGTATATTTGTATTTTCTGTCGAAGTGTGTTACGAATACCTCATGAGTTAAAAGATGTGAAGTTATTACTAAGAACATAAATGACAAAAATTTATAAAAATGTTAACAATCATCCATTTTATTCCTCCCTTATGAAAACACTTAAAGCATATAACTGGTCTATGCTTTAGAGAATCCTTCAGAATTACAAATATGTCAAGAAATCTAATTTGTATGCATCGGCTTCCATTCCTGTGTTTGTGTTGGCTTTAAGTAGCAGCACAGCTTTTAATTGTGAGGTTTTAAGTTCTGCAATTAAAATTTACCCTTTTTACTAAGAGGGTTGAGTGATAGTTTTTGATTTACTTTAGACAGTTTAGACAAATTATATTTAAAAGAGCATAAAGATGCACAGAGCATTTCCTGATTCAGAGAAGGTCAAAGTGTCTTAGTCGCATTTTTTGAAAGTTTTACCTTGAATAACTAATGATTCTTCCTACTGTATTGACTAAACCTCGCTAAAGACATACAAGCAGGATGTCAAACTGCTTTCAAACACCAACTCCTTTGAAATCAATGACCAAATGACCTTGAACAGAATAGGGAACATGATATTTTATATCTCATGATGTTATGTTAAAATCACCTCTATGAAGGATACAGAAATAGATTACATTAGTGCCTCCAAAGATGCTTACATTTCTCTTTTGATTACTTTTGTGTTTATAAAAATAATGAAAATTCTTTGCAAACTACTAGCAAATTTGTTTAGAGCTTTGACCCATAGCAAAAGTGTAGTAGAAATTCTGCAGACAGAGGTTTAATTTGATCGAGGGAGACCATAAAATGGATAATTCTGGTCAATGATGAAAGTTGAGGTCACAGAAACAGGTTTGTGGAATAACAACAATAAAAAATCTCTTGGAGACATTTGAGAAGAAGCATATTGAAGAGGGATTACAAATATGAAATAGAATTTAAATTAATTCCTGAAAAACCGGGAGGAGGTATTTGTGTAAGCCAGAGAGAAAAGCATTTCCAAGACAAAGAAATATAAAACAAAGCAATTTGAGATCTCCATTGGCCCGGGGTGGGAGGTTTGTCAGGGTTACGATAACGGTCAGATCGTGAAGAGTCTTGTGGCATAAGGACATTAAGCAAAGGGGACGTATGATTCAAGTTGTGGCTTTAGACTAAGTAAATTATTCTGGCAACATCGTTTGATAAGGTTGATATTAGCGTTAAGAAAAGCATTCAGGAGACAACTGTAGTCATCAAGGTTGGAAATTATGAAGGCCTTTTAGGCTTAATTTACCCAGGCAGTGTCAGTTGGACATAGGAAATGTGATAAATCCAAGAAATATTTGAGATTTTGAACTGAGAGATATTGGTAAATTATTTCAGGGAGAGTAAACATTGAGTTTAATTTTTTAATGGATTAATTTTTAAAAAATATTTTTATTTTACTTGTCAATTTTTAGGAAATTAATTACCAAATGTTGATATTAACACTGATGTGATATGGTGACCAAAAATACATGATTAGATTCATATTTCCAGAAATATTTATGTGAAAAAAGGCATTCTAGGTTAAAATTAAAACTTAAATTATGTTTTGGCTTTAAGATGGAATAAAAATTTACTTTGATGAATCTTAAACCACACACTTCTGTTTTCTCTGTGAGTTTGTAAAGATTTATGGAGTTGCCCGATTGTTAATGGCAAATACCAGCTGCTATTTTTACATATTCAGGGATTTTTTTTTTTCTTTTTTGCAATCTGTGATAAATACTGGCAGAACGTTATAAAATGACAGGAACGCGGGAAGTGTGAATGAACTGGCAAACACAAGGTTCCACTATTTATTTTAATCTCATTGAAGCTACAGTTTTGAACTATAAATATATTTGCAAATAATTTTATTGGCATGTTTTTGTGTTGTTGTTTTTGGATATAAGCCTACCATTTTAATATACAGTTGTTAATTTTGCATAAATATTACTTGGGCTGTTATAAGGATACTGATTTAATTTGCTCATTCTGTTCTGCAAAAGCAAGGACTGTCTTGGGCAAAACTGCAAAGTGCCAGAAGTTCCTCTCTTGGGTTTTTCTTCTACTCATTCCTGGAACCCACCCGTGCCATGGAGTTGCCACGCCGTCTCTGTCTCCATCCACTTCCCGTGTGTCCTGAAAGCCCATGAGGGTGTTCCCACCACATTTCCTGTATTACCACCCATCTCTACTTTATGATTTTTAGATTCATTGTCAGTTGATGAAAGAAATTAACTAGTTATGGTATGGTAATGGAAAGGTCACGACATTTTGAAAGGACTCCATCACTTTGGATCTAATTCAAATAAGTCACTATCTCCATGGAGATTTTTGACTGGGTAGAAGATGGCAATACCAGAAGTTGGTAAAAGGAATATTCCAGCGTTGTTAGCCCAAGAGTAGATTAATAATAGTATTGTGAGATGATGGTGAGCTTTGAGAAATATGATCAGGAAATTCTTTATAATATGTAATTCTGTTTAGATTTAAATACTTTGATTTTGATTAGAATGACATTAATAAGTGCTGATAGGTAATAGGTACTTAATGCCTAAGTTTTTGTATTTAAGTCTTTGTGCTTGGGTTAATTACTAGTGGCAGACTGCCTATAAGGCAAAAATATTAAAAAATAGAGTAAAAATTTTCCTAGTTAAAATAAAATAGAAAAATGAAATTGTCAGACTATGTTTTCTCACACTGTAGGTGAATTTTGTGACAAGTAAGTTCTGTTATCCTAGGGTGTGACGTTAATGCCACATATCAAAAGGAAACTCTGTAATTTAGTGCTGTGATTGTAGAATGTCTCATGAAACTACTTAAGTCTCAGCAAAATACTCTTGATCTGTATGCCTAAACACCTGGTCAATTTTAAACAATTGAGTGACATTTCTTGGAAGAGCCTCAAAATTCTAATAAATGATAGATTTAAAAACTATTATCTCTTTACAAATTGTCTTTGACTATCCTTTGATGAAAAATGTTACAAAGAAAAGAAAAGAAAAATTACGAAGAATTCAAATGGATATTGTCACATTTCTTTCCCCAAGCAAATATAAAAACCGTGTGCTTTATATCACTCTTAAAAGAAAGACCTACTAAAAATTATGAAAATATTTGTCTAATTAAAAATCAAGCATTTTCAGAGGACTCTAACAATAAACCGGGGTATTCAGTACATTTCAGTTCTGTATTTCTGACATTTACAAGGATGACAGACAAAGCAAAAATAAAATATTATGTGTTTTCCTCAAAAAACAAACCACAGCTGGTGGGTTTAATTTTATTCCTACCAGCCGTGACAGCAGCCTTTTTAAATATTGAAAGTGTGAATTAAAGCTTCTGCAAAACAGTTACTATATAAATTTCCTTAACCACTATTAATTATATATGAAGTATCAGAAAATTGTCCTGGCTTAGTTGGGATGGTTTTTTGTATGATGGAGATAGCAAATGTTGAATATTCTGAGGCTACCAAAACCTTCTAGAGAATATAGTTGAGCGTATCCATCAGCTTGTTCTTGAAACCATCAAAGAAAGTATTAATAGTCCCCAAAATTTCCTCCTTGTTTTCTAGTCTCATGGTACTTTGATGATAATTGTATACAAATTCAAATTGAACCCTCATTGACTCTCTACAATAGAGCTACCTGATAGAACTTTCTCTGATACTAGAAATATTCTGTGTCTACACTGTTTGGTTCAGTAGTCACTGGCCACATATGGCTACTGAGCACTTGAAATGTGGCAAGTATAATTGAGGAACAGAATTTTTAAATTTACTTAATTTTAATTTAAATAGACACATGTAGTTATTGGCTACTGTATTGCATAGTGAAGCTTCACAACATGGCAGGTACATTACTGTGTTCCAGGGAAGACAAAACAAACAAGCAAACATCAAAGACTCTCCATGTGGTAGGGGAGACAAGATATAAATATGCATGTAAATAATTAAGTATAATTGAGAATGCTGCATATAATTAGGCATACCAAAAAATCTAAAACAAAATATTGGAGCAAAATGTGGGGAAGGATCAATTCTAGTTTGCTATGGAAGATAAAGTTTTATGGAAATAGAAATTTAGACAAGCCTTGGGTAGTACCTTGATAGATTAGAGCTGATGGCATTCCAGATGGAGGGAACTTTGCGAGCAAAGGCAGAGCTTTGGAAAGTATAGGCCGTGACATACAGTTAGTGAGTGGTAAGATTTAGAGAGCGGGAGGAGAAAGAGGATCCTGAGTCTTGGTGAGGGCCTTAAACAGGATAGGCAAAAAAGCATTATTTAATTGACATAAAAGAATCAATCACTAGGATACAGGGAGGCCAAATAGAAGGTTATAAAATAGCCCAGGGGAGAGATTTGAGGCCAGAATCAGACTGGTGGCAGCGGTGAGAAGGAGGAAGGTAGCAGGCAGAAATGTCTTGGGTGTATTCTCCCACGGCTGCTATCTCACATAGTAGCATATATTTAAAAAGAGAATATAAAATCCAATCTATTTCTCCTACATATCTATAAACTGCTCAGCTTAGTACTTAATTATATTTCGTAATGATTTATTATTAAGTACCTAGTCCTACGCCAACACAGGTAAAAGTTCTAAAATGTTTAAGAATCTAGCAGGATCTAACATATTAAGTCTGATTTTGAAGAGAGGGTGTTCAGACATGAACTGTGCTTTTCACTGCTAGATTATTGATAATGAACGGATGGGAAGAATAAAAAGGAAATGCAAACTTACTATTTTTTGTGAGCTGATTTAAGCTTGATTCAGTCTCTATAAATGGTAGGAAAACTTAAAGCTTTTTCTAGGAAATGAATGTCTAGTAGGTTCATGATTTTTTTTTTATGATTTACTTTTGAATGAAAAATTTAGGAAAAGTTTAAGTAGACAATTCAAAATGTAAGAGTAAGTTGTATATGTAAGGAATATTTATTCATATGCATGGTCTTCACAATTTTTAAACTTAGAAAAATTTGCATATTTACAATCATGGGCAAATGCCTGAACTTGGTGCCCTACAAATACATTGGCACATAGAATGTACTTCAGTTTAAAATTTGTAAATATAAATAAAATATGTTCAGATAAAGAAGTAAAAATTCCAATTCTTTATTAATTATCTTACTTAAAATGAGCAAAACAAAAACTATATATAAACACTTGGAGAATTTTATCAAACTGTTGGGGTATTTGTTAAGAACCTAGTTGTGTAATGAAATTGCTAAACAGGATGTTAAAGCACTACCAGGAATCTTACGCATCTTCAGCATATCAGAAATTGTATACATGTTTCGCTGAAAGTTTCAGCTTGTTCAAAAATGCTTTTAGACATTGAACTGGTATTTTATTCCCATAAATACTTTTCACTGGTGTGCCTCTCTTTCAGGGCGGTTTCAAAGTAGGACGTAAGAACTTAACCTTAAATGTGTTCATATACTTTGAAATTATACTCATAAGTTATTATCATAAACATTTTGTATTTAATTAGGAAACTTTATTTTTCATATACCTTGGGTAACTGTTGGAGGTAGGAGTTTGTTTTTGCCAGTTGTTTACTTAAACCTACACAATTAAAACTACTTCTCTGAATAAGTTCTAAATTTTTGCTTTGCATATTCCTTGGCTTGTAAATGTGTGTGTGAGTTTTTAATATAATGAAACTGCTAGCATATCTATAATGATTGTAGCAGTTTTACATTTTGAGTGTGTTTGTCTCAAACTCTAAAAACAATGATATATTTTCTATTCCAAATTAATCTTTGTTTTCATTATTCACAAAGGACTGCAACTCTTTTGGTTGTTAGATCTTCTTTGTTCTGACTTAAACATATCCTCTCACAAAAACTTTATATATTCATTAGTTTGCATTAATGTAAAGGATAAAATCTTTTTCTTTCTTTTCTCTGGATTGGAGATTTGTACATATGTGTTGCATTTTCTGGTTGCTCTCTGTTGTTGCTAGCTTTCATCTTAAAGCTGAAAATTTTCCTAACTCTTTGTCTTTCTTTCAGTAATTTAATTTTACCAGAACAGATTAAATATGTCTTATTTATATTAGCATATAAATTAATAATGATTCAAACAATTATTTAACATATCATAGAAAAAAGGGCCTTAAATGAATTCACAAATCCAGTTGGCCACTGCTTGTGACTTAGATGCTGATAGCTCTATTTCGCAAAGTTATTTTTTTCTCTCATGTTCATAAGCTAAATTTAAATCCATCCTGGAATATAAGAAAAATAAAGGATGGTGAATATTTGCTAAAAAAGCAGACAATCTGAAAGGATTAAAATGCTTTAATCAGACAGAAAAAAAAGGCTTTGGCCACTTGATTAGGGCTGATTTCCACCATCTGCTTATACTTACTGAGGATCTAGCCCTGACTGAACACTAATTTGTGCACTTCCTAGAAATTGAAATCTCTCAGCAAGCAAATTAACAAGAGCAGGGATTCAGCAATAATGGAGCTCCTCGGCTTTTGTTTCCCTCTGACAGATGGACAGGGTGCGCTCAAATTGAATTCAGCTTTAATTGCATTGTGCCATTTAAAATTTTATCTGCTCCACAGATTTTGTTTACAGGTTTCAGGATTCCAAACCTTTGGAAGTTTTTTTTCTTTTTTTTTTTCAGTACTGGGCAAGATAAAGAACATTGTAATTCTGTGTGACTGGGAGGTGTTCATTACAACTCCTTGCCCTGAAGGGTGGCACATTAAGAAAAGGAATTATGTTTTAAAGTCTGGGGCAAATGGGAAACAATTCAAACTTTGCATATGTTCAAATATTGGCAACTCATAAATAAAAGTAACCAGAAATGCTGTGTATTTCATATCTAAATAAGATAGTAATTTGCCTTGGCTCAATTAAAGCATTTCGAACTTTGCCGATCAGTGTATCACATAGAACTACGAACTCCTGAATTCTAGAGATAAACTTTTTTGTAAATGAATCATGATATTCTAAAATTACTTTTAGTTTCTGTTTGATTGACAGTCTTCAGATAGAACTGACTTATATGAACTGTTCTTTTGAGCAGAGGTATAAAATACTAAATCATTCAGGCATGTCCTAAACATTCCTGTGAATCTAACGCTGAAGATGCATTTGTTGCAAAATTGCTTGTCAATCTACAAGCCTTTCCTCATAAATCTATGGCTTAGTAGGCACTAAACTCTGACATTTCTGGTGGCAAACAGAGATCCTGAAAGCTTGAATATACCATCATAAGATTTGATTTGCACCCTATTTATGTGTGAAGATTGAAGACTTTCAGCTATGGAACACCTTGCCAGGAATGACTGAATTTGCTTACATAAGGCAGATAGCTCAGCCTGAGGAAGTTGGGGAGGGAAGACTAGAAGGGAGGAGTGGATACCCCAAAGTCTAGAGAACGCTGCTGTGTGCTTATCCATAAGTTACATGTGTATAACATGTACTGAATAAGCTTCTTAAAGTATTTTACCTACTTCAAAATACATACTTCCTATTTGTTTATATTCACTTTTATTCCATCATTTCCTTCCACTTAAAACTAATTTGTAAACGGGACATTAGTGATCTGCAGTGTCTCCTCAGATATGACAGGGTATTATATATTTTTTTTATTGTTGCAGAGATCATTTCCAAGGGATTTCCTAAATTATTAACAATAATTAAAATGATCAAAGAATATCTGAGGACGTCAAATTAGCTGCTGAATTCTATTAAAATACCATGTAGATTTTTGGATAAAGCAATGTCATTCTAGAAAGCAGGCTTACATTTTATCACAATGAGTCATTTTAATATTTTTCAGAAGTATCAGCTAAATGAGGATTTGAAACCCTGGTTAAATAATCAAGTGTAGGTGTTGTAGAGAACAACTTAATTTTGTGAACTTTAGGAAAATCTCTCCTGATGATTCTTCATTTGCTATCCCTACTTTCTTCATAAGCAGTTGGGAGAAAAGGTGTCTATTGTAAAAGAGCAAAATACAATTATCATTAAACAACTTCAAAAACTAGAAGGGAGTCCATTCTAAAATTTTTTGCTTTTGATGCTTTCTAAATAGGGCTTCACAGAGAGAAAGTTGATCTATAAAATATACTTACTTCCTTTCTTATGTTTTCCCCTTGTGTTTTTCAAATTGTATTTATTTATTTTATTCTTTTTAGCACTCTGGCTAGGTCAAAATAGATTTTTCAGCTTTCTATTACCCTTTGCTTCCCTGCTGCCATTGGATGCATCTGGTGCTTTATTTTAGTTTCTTTTTCAGATACTGTTCTTCGAAGGGATTGAATTTATATATAATCACAGTAATTGAGAGCTGAATGGAACCTTTGACAAAGTCTAGTCCAACTTTCTCTTTTATAGATGAGGAAACTGAGACTCAAGACTACCCTGTGAATTGTTAGAAAGGCTAGAATTAAGACCCAGACTCGTGAATCCCATCTCAGTGAAATTTCTGGAAAAACCAGAGTTCATGCCCCTCACTCCCATAACTACTAATGCAGCATTTCGTACAAACATAAACAGAAAAAAAATCTATAAACGATCACTAATAGAATAGAATATACATGCATACAAAGCAAATGAACAATCAAGATATTTTTTCCATCGGAGAATGGAGAAATAATGATTTTCTCATTGCCATTCCTCATAATGCCTGCTGCATTTATAACTCACACCCATATTTTTCTTTTTGGCTCTTCTAATGTACATTCTGTACCTAGGTTACAAGCATGTATTTGTAGATTCATAGCTTCAAATTTTGGCCATTTTCAAAACCACATGGCCAGATTTGGGCCACTTTTAGTTAATTGGGAATTCCATCATAGAGGTGCCAATAAGAGTGCCGAATGAACCTCGTGTTCTGTTCTTGCCAACGCTGTGGTTGAGAGCCGGTATGTGCTATCTGTCTCGGGTTTATAGTCTGGTACAATAATGTCATTGCCCCATGTGGCAAATGGTGTAAGCTATTGTAAAACTGTTTGTCTATGTGATTAAGACATTGCTGCAGTGTGCAGCACCAGCCAATTACTTTTTTAATTTAATTATAGCAGAAAAAAGAGAATAGCATAATAGAAATTCTTGTCATAGGGAATATGTAAAATGTAAATTGAAGAGCCATGAAAATTTCATGCATTGACAGCCTGATTTGTTTTTATTTTCAACTTGTTATAAAGACTGCATTTATTCAATGCCATAAAATAAGACATAGCAGCATTTAGTAATTACTTAGTTCTACATCAAAATAATTATATACTGTATGCACTTGTGATCCCCTTTGCTGTATATGAATGTAAAAATAAACACTTCTGGGCCTGCATCAGTTTTTACTTTTAGACAGTGTAAATAAAGCAGAATCTTCAACTTTCAAATTAAAACTGATAACCTTGGGCATTCAAGGCTTTTATAAAGGAAGGGGGAAAGTTTAGCTTGCCTCAAAACAGGTTGTGTCTCTGGAATGCTTCTGGGACTAAAGAGATCAATTAAGTGTGTATAAACAAACAGTTGGAAAAAAGCTACTAAAACAACAGAGGAGAGAGCTCTCTATTGGGCTCCAGAGGCCTGGGGGAGCGAAGTTTCATTAACTGGATCTGAAGTCCTATGGCCTTCTATAAACAGGCATTAATTAAAGAATGTAAAAAATAAAG
Source organism: Avahi laniger (assembly GCA_963575035.1). Lineage (NCBI taxonomy): Eukaryota > Metazoa > Chordata > Mammalia > Primates > Indriidae > Avahi > Avahi laniger. Next base: position 2,773 of record CAUYSK010005629.1, on the reverse strand, counting down.
TTTCAGACCTTGCAATATGTTAATGATCATATGATTCAGGGCCCGGGAAGGAGAAGAGCAGCAGAGGTCATAAAATAAGCATGAAGCATTTAATATGAGTGCTTGGCAGGGATTTCTGCAAATTAGTTGGTTATTTGCTGGTCCAAAGCAAATTAAGGTGATTTTGCTTCACTTGCTAATTTTTTATGTGCATGCTTGACAAAATGTTTTTCACAAATGGATGAAGGTTATTGTTAATGGCATAATGAGAAATATTAACATATTTAAATAAACTCCCAAATTCTGACATACAACATAAGCATGCAGTTTTTTATTTAACACAGACATTGAAATTCTATTAGTTCCTGAGATGGTTTTAGATGGAATTATGAAAAATATTCCAGTCATAATGCTTGGCATTATGAATGCATCTTAAGAACTTTTTCATACGTTCACATACGTTTTTGAAAAAATTGTAGACAATGGATATATATGTGTATGTATGTGTATACATGTGTGTGTCTCTGTGTGTGTGTGTGTGTGTGTGTGTGTGTGTGTGTATGTATGTATATAAAATTTCAACTTTCTTTTAAAACCAACTTTCGTAGTTCATTTGCTTGATGTTGGAGAAGGGAAAAGTAGAACACATGAAAGCATACCCCAAGAGTAACATACTAAATTTAAGGCTGATTATAGTTTTCAGAAGTGACATTTTTGAGATTCTAGATTTAGTGACACACAGCCTGCTTTCTTTCTTCATTTACTTCTGTATACCTATTTTTATTTTAATTTTGACCAGGCTAAATTATTCCTGTTTATGTATTCCTACTTGGTTCCCCTTAAATGGTTTTATTTCATCTGGGTACTCAAAGTGGAGCTTAAAAATTGGAGCAACTTCTCTGGAAAACTCTTTTGAAATTACAGTGAAACTGTTCTGTCACTTTAATTACCATGAAGTTGCACAGAAGTACTGAATTTGGCAACAGAGCCTGATATAGAAGGAGGTTCTGGAGTAGGATGCTACTATTGACATTGTTCTGTTACAGCAATTTTAGATGGACAAATTGCAGTTGAGAAAATTTCATGACTCGGTAAAATGAGCAATGATGACATCTGTGGATGCGGGTCTGTTCATATCTTTGCAGAGCCTTTAGGGAAATAAATATCTCGGAACATTCGGTGAAGTGAAGCTCACTCAATAAATCAACCTGACACAATAACACTTCTGGCACATGAGCCCTACTTCTCCTCAGCACCACCTACCCCTCTGTGTTCCTGTGCTACCAAATGGTGTCTCCCCACAGGCCTCTAAATCAAATCATAGCACACAAATACAGTGAGAATTTATTGGGAATTGGTTTTGTTCGGCAAAAACATTACTTATTAGATGAACTGAAATGATAATAAATTTTGACCCTTTAAGGACTGAGCCAGGTCAGGCAATGTGCTGGTTAATAGAAGGCACCTAGAATTATCTTAAGGGTATGATCTTACCAGGGGCTGTTTTAAGTCTTATTAGAATTAAATTTCTAATTTTCAGCTGAATTTTTCCTTCACATCACATGAAATTTATCACCTGAAAATACCACGTTTTCTTTTTTAAATCCTTCAGGGTCAAATTGGGACATTTGTTAGTAATATTTAAAGTAATAAGCAAAAGCTAAAGTGTATGCATGTGTATATATGTATGTATGTGTGTGTATTAAAGCAGCTTTAAATAAATACAAGATAAGTATAGGATAGCTCAAAAATGACAATAAATAACTAAAAATTTCTACCATAATGAGTAGAATATTATATATGAGGTAAGAAAGTAAGAAAGAAGATTGTATTAACGTGTACAATATTAGAACTATCCATACATGTGAGAGGATTATGTTAGTTTACTTTTGTTTGGAGTTTCTATGTGTGAAAAAAAAACAAGAAATAGAATGTTAATTATTCTTACTGGAGGAAAATAATAGCTGATTTCTATTTTTATTATAAATTTCTTTCACTAGAGCTAATAGTTAACAAGATCGATAGGAGACACCATTTTCCTGTCCCTAAATGTTTTTAGATCTCCTTGGAGAATAAAATATTTTTCTACAAAAAGTTTAATGTTGAATTTTCAAATTGAATATGTTTCATGAAGTGTCCAGCTTACAAAGCAGTATGATATATTGCTTGTCTTCTATACAAAGTGTGAGATGTGTCTCTGTGTGATTTTCTTCTTTATGTCATTTTTTTATGTGATTTCCTAATTATTCATAGTCCTTATAATTAGTTTGAAATATAATATTTCCTGTTTGTTTACCTGCTAAGTGAGTCACTTTTTAACATAAATATGCGTTGGGAAATGTTGGAAATCTTTCTGGAGGAAAAATTTGTAACCTTAAATCATTAAACTAAAACATATTATAGCATTTCCAGTGGGAATTACTGATATTGAAAATTTGGTTAGTAGTTAAAAAGCTTTGTCACCAGCCAAATTTGTAAAAGTGATAGTATAATATATTATGTGCTATTAAAAAGAAAAAAAGTAAGATTTTTATAATAGCTGTACTTTTACTTGCTTATAGTTTTGATTTATAAGAAATAATTCTTTTACCTATTTTTATCCAATGGAAAGAAACCTTAAGTAGCCTTTAATTTTTCTTTAATTAGAGCAACTTTTTTTTTTTTTTTTTTTTGAGACAGAGTCTCACTCTGTTGCCCAGGCTAGAGTGAGTGCCGTGGCGTCAGCCTAGCTCACAGCAACCTCAGACTCCTGGGCTCAAGCGATCCTACTGCCTCAGCCTCCCGAGTAGCTGGG
>CAUYSK010005625.1:0-48608 GCA_963575035.1 Avahi laniger | reverse complement strand
AAATTCTTATATCATTTTAGTGTTCTGAATTTGGTTGATAACCATTGCTAGAGAGCTGGTGTTCCCCTTTGGGGTGTCCTTTCAGTTTGATTCTTCATACTTTCAGAGTTCTTTCACTGATTCCTTCCCATCTGGAGCAGCTGTTGCTTCTTACCTTTGGATTTTCATTTAGATAATGACACATGCATTTAGTCTCTGAGCCAATAGGTGATGCTTGTGGGTGAGATTCAACCACACCCTATGTGATGAGTCAGTAAATGCAGGGCATGCAAATTGACCTCCATGTCAGTAGGTTGTGCTTGTTGGGAAGAGCTAGCTGCAGTGTTTTTGGGTCCTGCAACCAGTTCTCCTTCCTCTGGAGGGTACTCTGTTGCCTCAGGTGGTGGGTGGGACCCTGGAACTTCCAGGTGTGTTCTTATTCTCCACCTCAGCAGGGGCAGGTAGCAGAACGAGGCTGGGCAGGGCTAGGTTGGGTGGGCCTACCCTCTATCTCGACAGATGCTCTTAGTAGGGATCAAAAGTCTGTTCTCTGCTTCTGGGCAAAGCTGCCAGGGAGGGGCTGAAATAGCCCCACTCAGCCAAAAAGTCTGTGTGTGGAGGTGGGGCTGTATGAGAACTGCAGTCTGGAGCAGGCCTCACTTCTTTCCACCCTCCCCTATTCTGGAGTCTCTCCTGGGCCTCTGCTGGCAGGTAGGACCTCAAGCCAGTGGAGCTCCTCTGACTGTGACGCCAGTTGGGAGGTTCCCTGCCCAGAATCATGACCTGAGTTGGGAGAGTGGCCCTCCCATTGGGGGAGGGTTGCCTCTCTAGCACACTGTAGCTAGGACCCTTTCTGATCTTCTCCCTAAGGCACAAATACCTCAGTAGAGTTGTTCATAAATACTCCTTTTGTACTCCTAGGCAATGTGATCAAGACCCAGGTGTACCAGGATCTGGCCTGCAGGCCTGTCCCCTGAGTCCTGGAGATCAATCTCTGATCATGCCAGGGAGAGGAGTGCTGGTCTCAAGTCACTCACAGGGTGCCCAAGCTGGATCAATGTCTCTCCGCTTCGGAATTTGTTCTGCTCTGCTGGAATCACCAGGTAAGCGGCAGGGGCCAGGGGGCGGGGGCCTCCTCAGTCTCCTGCAGGGCCCTAAAAAGAAAGATCCCATTTCCTGTGGATGCCTCCAGGTGGTGGCTAAATCATCTCTCTTGACAGTCTCCGGTTGGGGAGGGGAAGAGGAGGATGAAGAAATATGGCACCTGCCTATCAGTTCGGGTCTGTGGGGTGGAATGTGCCTTGAGGGAGCTAAGAGCCCAGTGCCCTGTTGGCAAGAAGCTCACCACTCACTGGCAGCAGCCATCTCTGGGCTGGTGTCAGCAGGTCTCTTCAGCAGCTCAGGAGCTCACTAGGAGTCCAAGATGCAAGGTAGGGGAATTTTAACCATTCCACCCACCTTTGTTTCTGGTCTCCAAGCCTCTCGGAGTTTAGACCCTGTTGATGCTTTTCTCCTTCTAGTTGTGCTCTGCAACCTCTTCCCATGGAGTCTTCTGTAGGTTCAGGCACCCTTCCTTCCGACCCTCATCCAGTCTATGTTTGTCTGCCTGTTTGTTTTTTTCACTTTCTTGCAGAGATTCTCTGGCTGGAGGCATTTCTTGTCCAACATCTTCTTTCTTACCGGGTATTCCTAACAGTGTTTATTTGTGCTTTCTCATTTTTGATGTAATCATTACTGCTCAATATTGTCCATTTTATTAGTTTCATCAAGATAACAAAACAGCTCTTATATGGCAGGAAATGGATAGTGCTTCCTTAGAAAAGGATTGCAACTAATATATACTGAAAGAATGATAGAACAGAAAATCACTATTTGGCAAGCACCACAGTAATAAATTATAGGCAAGAATCATTAATCAATGCAAAAATTAATGCATAAAAGTATGAAAATAGAATATTTGAATAGCCTTAAAGTATTTACCCATAAGATAGTTGTTACTTACAAGGAGAAAAATAGTAACCTTACATTGGAGAAACCTGGCAGATATCACCTTAACCAAATAATCAAGATTAACATCATCAGTAATGAAATGTATTGACATGATACATTTCCTGTCATAATGCAGTAACAAAAGCATATTTTGTTTTTGTGGAATTTTTGCCAAAAAATGCATAATTAAATTTAAATGTGAAAAGCATCACATAAATCCAAACTGAGAGACATTCCACAATATAACTGAGCAATAAATACTCTTCAAAACTGTCAAGTTTATGAAAGACAAAGAATGACAACTGTCCCAGATTAAAGGATGCCAATGAAACAGAGCAACTAAAATCATTATGGAATCCTGGGTTGAATCCTGAGCTAGAAAAAGAAGAACGAGACAATTGGCAAAATTCAAATAATGCCTGCAGATTAGTTGATAATATTGTATCAATGTTAATTTTGTAGTTTCAATAATTTTGCTATAGCTTGTAGATGTTAACATTAGGCAAAGTTGGGTGGAGGGTATGTAGAAACTCCTTGTGATACTTTTGCAAACTTTTTCTGAGTTTGAAAAATAAAAAGTTAAAATATCCTCCAAACCTAGTTATTTGATTTTGTTTGTTTTCTATAATATCTATTATCTTTATTATTTCCTTCCTTTTACTGTTTTTTGATTAAGTCTCTTTTTTCCATTTTCATTTTTAACTTCTTCAATTGGATACTTAGCTTATGATTTTTAATTCTTTTGTCATTTCCAATAAATGTATTTGTGTTAGTTATCTATTGCTACATAACAAGTTACCCCAAACTTAGTGGCATAAAAATGACATAATAACTTCCCAATTTCTATTGGTCAGGAATCTGAGCTCAGTTTAGCTGGGTCCTCAGGCTCTGTGGCTCTCAATAAGCTGTAATCAAGGCACCAACTGGGGCTGCAGACATCTCAAAGCTTAACTGGGGAAGAATCCACTTCCATGCTCACTCATATGGTTGTTGGCAGATTTCAGTTCTTCACGGGCTGTTGAACTGAGGGCTTCAATTCCTTGCTGTGTCTTGGAGGCTTCCCTCAATTTCTTACTGCATTGGCTTTTACATCGTGCATCTCACCACATGGCAGCCTTGACAGAATAAGAAAGTGAGAAGAGTCAGAGAGAGTGCCAGCAAGAGAGAAGTCAACATGTTTTATAGCCTGATTTCTGTGACATCCCGTCATGTTTCCCAGATTCTGTTAATTACAAACAAGTCATTAGGTCCAGTTCACACTCAAGAGGAGGAGACCTAAACACTAGGATGTAGGAATTACAGGGTACCATTTTAGAAGCTGCCTCCCGCAGTATTTGAGGTTATAAATCTTTACCTCTAAGTAATTTATATTAGTTACATTTTCACACACTGATCTTATGGTTAATTATCTTATTGTTAATTTCAAACATTTTATAATTTCCAAAATAATTTTATCTTTGACTCAGTTGTTTGATTTGTACTTTAAACTTTCCTGTATATATTTATTTCTACTGTCAAGTTTTTTGCGTTATGCCTACAATGTATTCCTTTCTTGTCTTGTATTAAATGCATTACACTTTCTTTATTTCCTTTTATCTCTACTAAATCAGAAGTCATATTACTTTTTATTAGTGATTACCTATAAAATTCTAACATGCATACTTGATTTCTAGAGATTATCAATATTTATACCTTCCTTCTGAATAATAAAAGAACTGTAAATATTTTATTCCCAAACTTCATCCTCTCATTTTACAAATTATTGTTATTTAGTAATTTAATTCCACCTTATTTTTATACATAATCCCCCATTAATGTTTTTTTACCTTTCCCCTTCCCCAGTCTCTGCTTATTTAGATTTATTGACATGTTTATCAATTTTGTTTTAGTTTAGGTTTCTTAAAATTTTTGTTTTCTTTTGTTTTGCTTATCATTGGTTCCTGAATCCTTCAGTCTGGGTTCAGCTTTCTTCTTCCTGAAGTACACCCTTTAGTAGCTCTTTCATCAAGGCTTCTCATGTGTTGGACATATGTTAGATCTTTTTTGTTATGCTCCTTGTTTCTTAAACCCTTCATATAATTTCCACCCCTTTGTCTCTTTGAGGTTTATTCTGGTCAATGTCCCTGAGATCTATCCTTCAGTTTCACCATCTCTCTTCATGTTAGTTTCTTTACATAAAGCCTCCTATTTAGCCATCCATTGTGTTTTGATTTTATAGTTTTCATTACTAGAAAATCTATTTGATTCTTTGACACTTTTCTCTTTCACTAGTTTTCTCCTTCCTTTAAGGTTTAGTACTGTCTTTCATTTGTTTAATTATTATAATCATGCCCATTTTATAATCTTTTTTAATCTAAAGAATGTGAAGTATTTATATACCTGCTTATTATTCCCCATGACTGCTCTTGTCTGTGGATTATTTTCTCACATATTTTTAGTTAGTTTTTGTTTGTTTATTTATTTATTTATTTTATCAAAACTTAACTTCAGCGATTTTTTTTCCCTATGGGAATTTCATAGGGTAAGAATTACGATAGTTTTGCATTTGCTTCTGTCAAATACCACAGGTAAGTCATGAGCCTTGCACCGATTTTCATTATATAGTGTAATTGCAATTTAAACAAACAAAAAAATAAATTCACACTTAAAACATGCTAAGACTAGGTCTGGGTTTCAACGAATTGGGAGTATGAATAATATAAAGGAGCTCGATTCCAATTTGTATCTATTATTGCCTGGAAGTCTCAATTCCTGTCCTCACTGGGCATTAAAATCAGAGCCTCTCTTCATTACCAGATCTGAAGGTTTATCTCTAGTGTTTTTGTATTACTCTATTGGCTTTTCATTTTCTTTTTATTTCTGTTTATTGAACATTCTCTTTTCTTTCTGATCAGACTAGGTTTTCCTTTAAGATGTATTGTTAAATAATGTTATATTTCATGCAACTGTACTTTCCTATATAGTTGGAAGTGGGAACCAGCTGTCAGAATTATCTGTTCAATGAAAGACCCACAAGTTTGCTGGGACTAGTACTTCTCCCTGGGAGAAGGTGCACCAAAACTCAAACTCACCTGCATGAGGACTCCCAAGTTTCTCAGGTCTGACATCTGAACTTGTTGGTTTGACACCAAAGCAGTTTTTGAAATCCTCAAACCTTACAAGATCACTTGTGCTTACATAAATACTAACCATCACAATGAGAAGGAGGTTCTCTCCTGAAACATAGCCTCATAAATTGTTCAGCTGGCCCTAGCCCAAGCATGTAGAAAATCAAATAGAGGAAAAGGACTAATAGGTTTAAAAGATTATATAATATATATTAAATATGTATAGCTGAGAAGGTTCAAATAATATGTAATTTTTAATAAATGGAACACAAAAACCTCGAAGATGAAAAATTTAAACTTTCTGCAAATGAAAGAAAGTCATCCAAATGACTTATCATTTCTGATTGATAAATAGGTAATTGGATATAGAATGACCAAGAATGATAAGTTTCATTTCCTGAACCATTTAATGTGTAATCTAGGATAAGACAAGCACACAATTATATTATTGTTATCCTGAAACAAAATGATAATCATAGGAGAAAATAGAAACAAATGCTAGAAGCATAAAGTTAATAAGTCAAGAAAAACCTGTATTTAAATTTTGAATTGGAAATACCAGTGTCAACTCTTGATTTTTCTCTCTTTTAAAAAAAGTATATATTTTCTAACTTCGACCACTGAAATGACATATTATCAGCAGTCCTAAATACCATTTTTCTCTAAAAAGAACCTAGGACTGGTGTAGGAAATGAACAAAAAGATTCTGGAACATCTTGTTGGCACAGAGAGCAAGGAAGCTATCAGAGAGGCTAATGGGATCATGTCAAAGTACACACTGCCAGCTCGATGGGCTCCCATGGCAAAAGATGTGACAATCTGAGCATCAATGAGAATAATGATTGCAATTGTTTAAAACTCACTGAAAATATAAAAATCTATGAGTTATCAGTGATATTAAAAAAGGAATAAAAAAGAAATAAAACATAACTCATTGTTACAATATTGGAGGTTGCTAGGGCACAAACTCATTACTCTGAAAATTGATAATGAAAGGAAAAGAACTGAGCATTTATCCTGCCTTTGCAAGCGTGAATTGTGTTTCAGAGGAACCAAATAGCCTTACTGAGTGAGTTTTTCTGTACAAAAATTGCTAATAAAAGCAGAAGGAATTATGAAATATCACCATTTTGCAACATCCGAAATACAACTTCTGACAATGGTCATCACTGGGCTGTAAAACTCTTAGATGAAATGTTGAGGGATATTTATGCAATGAGGGGAACAGGTTGTTAGCACCTGAACCCTGACCTTTCTTATCTCTTTGAGTGAGACAACCAGGAACCAGGTGCCTCTTAAAGTAATGTGGTGTGAAACTAGGGCATCATCCGCAAATGGAAATTTGATTCCATTTAAGCAAGCCTGTAGATCTAATTTCCAGTCCACAGAAATATAGGAGATAGAGAAACAAGTTAAATCATACCAGGAGAAAGCAATTAGCTAGAGTGCATGGAATGAACTCAATTCTTCAATATTTAAAGCATAAAAAAACTAATTGAAGAGGGGATGTTTTCTATTAAGTGTTTTGTAGAAACTTAAGAAATATAAGAAAATGCAAACAATAAACCTTATTTGAATCTTAATTCAACCAAACAGAAAAAGACATTTTTTGACAAGATATCAATTTTGAGAGTTTCGATATGAACAGAATATTATAATATTGAATATTTGATGATATTAAAATTACTAAATTATTGATAATATTAAGTAATAATAATTATTAATTTTTATAATGATCTGTGGTCAGGTAAGAAAATTTCCTTTATTTTTTGAAACTCATATCAAAATGTCTAGGGGTAAGAGAACATGGCATCTGGGATTTGTTTTAGAATAATATCCAAGAAAACAGAGGGGGTAATAAAACAGATATGATAATATGGATGTGGTTAAGGCTGGTTGGAGTCAGAAGTCTGTTATACTCTCTATTTTTGTGCATTTTTGGCATTTTTCTGAATAAAGAGTAATGAAACAAATGATTTATCTCTTAGTGAAGTTACCAAATTTCAAGAATGAAGATTGAAACTTTTTAAAAATTTAAGCATTTGAAGCAGTTTGCCCACAAAAGACTTTTCCTCTGAAACACTATATGGCAGGAGATCATGGGAAAATGTCTTTGATGTTGAAGAAAACCTAAAGTAACCCAAGAATACTTTCCCAATCAGAAGTTGTTTTATAGTTAAGGCAACAGAGAACGCACTTTTAAATATACGATAACTTGGAAATTGTAATATCCTGAAACTCCTATTTCAAAAAATAATTGATTAAAGATTAATCAAAAGCAGGAATCCATGAATGGGGAATTTGTTATTGAACTGGTGGAAAGCATGTATCAATTTAACCCTGGAACAATTCTCAATAATTGTGCTAATAATTTTTTAAAAATATAATGTAACTTTAAAAATGAATGCTTGAAAAGCCTGGTATTCTCCCATACCTGCCTGCCTATTTTCCTTTATAGTATTTATCACAGTTAATAATTTAGACATTTATTTGCAAGCTAGTTTGTTTAAGTTCTGATTTCACAGTGAGTCTTCAAGCTCATTGAGAGCAGGGGCCATTTTTTTTACGTTTAATCTTCCTCACAGTATGCCCTCCACATCTAACATAGTGCCCACCCCATAATAGGCATATTATAATTATTTTTTGAATAAATAATCAAATAATAATTTACAATTATTTGTTAAGGTAAACTCCTTAAAGGTGACCATAATAACTTAGGATTGGGAAACTTTTATTTTTTGACAGCTTTACTGAAGCATAATTGAATCACAGCAGGCTGACATGTTTATGTTTTTATTCCTATTTATTTATTTATTCATTCTTTTTTATAGAGACGACTTCTTGCCATGTTGCCCTGGCTGGTCTCAAACTTCTAGGTCAAGTGATCCTCCTCCCTCAGCCTCCTGAGTAGCTGGGACTACAGGTGCGCACCACCATGCTCAGCTCAGGCTGCCATATTTAGAGTGTATGATTTGATGTTTTGACATACATATCCCATGAAACAATCACTATCATGAAGATAGTGAACATATTTGTTACCTCTACAAGAAAACCTAAAAGTTTTCTTGTAATTTTTTAAATCTCTCCTTGCCCTTCCCCATCCTGCACTCTGCCCGTACATATATCAAAAGTTATTGCATAGCACATTTTAATTATGGTAGTTTTTTGTGTATCAATTATATCCTGATCTACTTTCTGTCGCTATTAATTAGAGTGCATTTTCTAGAATTTTATATGAATGAACTCATACAGTATGTACTCTTTTTTTGTCTGGCTTCTCTTATTCAGGATAATTATTTTCAGACTTTCATGTTGCAGTGTGTATCAACAGTTCAGTTGCTTTTATTGCTGATTACTATTCCATTATATGAATATACACAATTTATTCTCCTATTGATGAGCATTTGGGTTGTTTTCAGTTTGGGGCTACTACAAATAAAGAAGCTATGAACATTTGTGTACAAGTCTTCATATGAATATATGCTTTCATTTTTCATGGGTAAATATCTAGGTTGTAATGGTGGCATCGTATAGTAGGTGTACATTTAACTTTTTAAGATGTCCAAACAGTTTCACAAAAGGGCTGTACCATTTACACTCTTGCCAGCAAGGTAGGAGAGTTTCAGTTCCTCCATGTCTTTGCCAGTACTATGTTCAGTCTTTAGTTTTAGCCATTTGAATGGAAGTATATTGGTATCTCTTTGTGGTGTCAATTTGTATTTCCTTAATGAATAATGGACATTTTTCATGCATTTATTTGTCATCTGTATATCTTTGGTGGAGTGTCTGTTCTAATCTTTTGTCCATTTTATTATTGAGTTTTATTGAGTTTCAAGAGTTATTCATATAATCTGGATATAAGTCCTTTATCAGATAAGTGAGTTGCAAATATTCTATCCCATTCTGCAGTTTGTTTTTTTATTCTCTTAACGGTGTCTTTTGAAGAACAGAGTTTCTAATTTTTGATGAAGTCCAATTTATCACTTTAATCTGTTTTAAATGGTACTTTAGGTATCATATTAAGAAAGAAATCTTTGCCTAAATCAAGATCATAAAATTTTTCTCCTAGACATTTTATTGTTTTAGGCTATAAATTTAGGTCATTGATCCATTTTTAGTTAATTTTTGTGTACTGTGTAAGGTATGGATCAAAATTTATTTGTGTTTTTGCATGGGGCTATCCAGTTGTTTCAGCACTATTTGCTGAAATTTTCCAATGAATTGCTTTTGCATTTTTGTAAAAAATCAGTTGTCCATATGTGTATGTTTCTGTTTCTGGACTCTATTCTGCTCCGTCTATCTATTTGTATATCTTGATGTCAATACACAGTGTACTCTCTTGATTGCTACAGTTTTATACTATTCCTTAAAGTCAGCTAGCGTTAATCTTCAAGCCTTTGCTTCCTTTTCAAAGTTGTTTTGGTTCTTTGCCATTCCACATACATTTTAGAATCAATTTGTCAATTTCTACAAAAAATACTGCTATGATTTTGGTTGGCGTTACATTGAATCTGTTGACCAATTTTGGAAGAATTGACATCTTAACAATACTGAGTTTTCCAATCTACGAATATGGAATATCTCTCGTTTATTTAGGTCTTCTTTAATTTCTCTCAGCTATGTTTTCTAGTTTTCACTATATAAGTCTTTGACATATTTTGTCAGATTTACCCCTAAAGAGTTTCATATTTTTATGCTATTTTAAATGATATCTTTTATTTCAATTTCCGGGGTTTTTTTGCTAGCATATAGAAATGCAATTGATTATTATATATTGCTCTTGAATCTGGCAACTTTTTGAGCCTCATTTATTAATTTTAGTGGCTTTTTGTATATTCCATTAGATTTTTTATATAAAGTTTTAATAGGATAGTTTTTATAGGAAAGTGGCATAAGAATGCTAATTTCTCTTGTCTTTCATGAAATAGGGAGGAGATACACCTACAGTCAACTATTTTGAGGAGTTTTGGTTTTTCGTTTTAATAAAACGAAGCAGGGAAATGGGGTGATAATTGAAAGAAGTTCTGGGACAAGTACTTTCAAAGATAATCTAGTATGTTCTTTATGCTAAGGGAAATAATCCAGAGATGGAAATTTTGCTGATGTAGAAGATAGAGGGAAAGATTTTAAGAACAAAAATCATAGAGTAATTGAGAGGGAACGAGATCTTGCACACAAGCGGCAGAGTTTTTATTGAGAAGCAAGAACATTTTATCCGTTTTGGCATGAGAGAAGGCAGAGAGAGCATTGGGTATAAATGCACACAGGTTGGCAGATTTGGTGGTGGGAGTGGGTGGAAGTTCCCTGCTTCTGTGTTTTGCGGGGAAGCAGAAGGCAGGTCATCACTGAGAGGGGGGAGAGGGGAGGGCTTGCTGCAGGTTTGAGGAGGGAGGAGCAAGTGTAGAATTGTGCACTTGGCCAGCAGGAAGTAATCTGACCAGGAACATGGATTTGAATTGCAGGGCAGCACGAAGGGCCCCTTTGAGGTTAACGCTCTTAAGGTAATACCAGTGGACATGATTTGAATATGTCTCCCCTACATTCCTCTGCTTGGATGCGGGAACAGCGTGAAGCATTGTATTTAATCTGGACTGGGTGTTGCCGGTAGTACGGCAGGTGAAGAAAAGATGAGACTGTACACGCGTGCAATTTCCTCTCTATTCACTAGCAGCAGGGACCTACCTGGGCTTCAGCTGGACAAGCAAACTCATGAGGCGCTAAGGGCTTCGAGTGTACTTAGGTGTGAGAAAGAATAAACAGTAGGCGCCACAGAATGCAGAGTAACAGCATCAAGGAGGTCTGTGACTTCTGAGGCGCAGTGCTTGATTTCTCAGCCATTCTGCACATGGGATGTACATAGGAAACAAGACATCAGCTCAGGGAAGCCATGAGCTCAGAGTTTCTTTAGGTTTTATGCCTAGCAGGTCATGTAGCTCCCCCAGGAGCAAGTTCTCAACTCACAGCCCACGTGTGCCGGGTCTGGTACCTTGTTCTCAGCTAGAGTCTCATCTATCCATCGATTGCAGTGTTTTACTGTTGTTCTTATCATCTCTATTTGTAATTGGGGCCCTATGTATGTAGACTCCTAACAATTCTTTGTGTTAAGGTTGCAAGAGAGGCTCAATTACTAGTCAAATTTTCAATTGTCCCTGGGGCTAGAAGAAGGTTCACAGAATGAGTATAATTATACACCATGAAATTTAAGCCTGCTAAGGAGGGAAATAAGATCAAGGATGATAAAGGTCGGCAGTTTGGGACCCCAATGGGGTAAAAAAAGATAGAATTGGGGTAAATTCTATATACATGGAAGCATGATAGGAGAATGGGATGTTTGGAATTGAGATTACGGAGGTAGTGCAGTTGTTGGTAGGATCTAGAAGTGACTTTGGGAATGAGTGGCTAAGATGGGGTGGGGGTCAACAACACAGAGTACAGGAAGGTCAAGGGCTAAGGTATTGGAAAGGTCATCTATTGGGTATTAAACAATATAGATGAAAATATATTGAGATGCTGAGTTTTTGACTACTCAGTTTTGGATGTTGCTTCTAGAAACCACCCCAAAGACTACTACTACCATGGATATGTAATGAAATTTATAATTTCATTTTGCTGCATTTATCCTAATCCAATGTTTAATTGTGATTATTGAGTTTGAGGCTACATTCTCATCTTGTCACCAGATAAACTTTCCTCTTCACTATCAAAGAGGCCAATTTTTATTAGTCCTATCATTGCACTCTCTTTTGCCATTAGCATCCTTTCTTTTGATAAATTCCACCATCTGTGGCTCCTTTAGTGTTCGTATCAACGGCATTTGCACATTTGAATGCATTTGCTAATGCTACGTGTGAAACAAGACAAGGGCTTTGTAGTGTTTTACTGTTGTTCTTATCGTCTTTATTTGTAATTAGGGCCCTATATTTCTAAATGCCAAAGTAAACACAACTTCTTAGGTATTTCTCCACCAACGTGGTCACCCATTTTTTAACGTCATTGTGTAATTTATAAATCTTTCTCACTTAAGAACACAGTGTTTAAAAAAATCAACACTACTGTTTAAACTTCAAATTTTATACACTATGTCCTGTAGAGGGAAAGAAGAAAGAAAATAGAAGAAGAAAATTACGATGTATAAAAATCTACTGTTATTCTGCGCACTGTGATAGGTATTCATGAACATTTTCTCTTTTAATACTCAAATCAACCATCAGGTCAGCTAAAGTTAGCCTGTCCTTTGAGATTTAGTTAAAATTAACTCAAGCATCTTTTATTGTGCATTGTGCATGGATTTGCAAACATCTGCGAATTCTCAAGGGTTGTTGTAGTAGAGTATTTTTGCCCTTCTTTCCACACGGCATTTATTCTCCCTTTCCTAAAAGCCCCTGATTGCTGCTTGTGGATTCGTGGGTTTCCAGGGGTCTTGATTCTGCCTCCAGCTCCTGCAGTAGACCACACCAATGAAGCTAAGCCACCCAGCATATTCTATCCCTTTGACTACCAAGGTTGAGGGTTGGGTGTATGACCTAATATGGTCTAATCAAAGAGAATCTCTGGACTTTTTTTGGATATTTGAAACGAAATGTCCTCTCCTGTTCTGGAGGTGGTATGGTGTAAAGTCTGGAGCAGCCATTTGCTACCATGAGTGGAGCCAAAACCAATGCTCAGATTTAAATAGAGCCAAGGGACTGATGGAGAAATAGAGCTAGAGCTTTACTGGCATTATAAACCTCTAGATCAAGCCAGACCTGAATCCTACAAACCTCTGTACTTTTTAATTTTGTGAGCCAAAAAATTCTCTTTGTTGTCCAAGAAAGTCTGAGTTTGTTTTTACATTTCTTGCATGATAACAGATACTACTTTATATTCTGTGTTGCTTCCTCAGGCTCTGCTGAATATTTGAACTCATTATATCTCACTTACCATAGCTCTTCTCTCTGCTTATTGCTATTGACTCGGATGTGGAATTCAGCCCTTCCTTTCCCTGAAACAATGTCCCTCACACAAGAATTTATGTGTGTAGCAGATTTCACTGAAGGTTCAAAAATCAAAGCATATGTATAATGCAGGAAAAAAGAAATAATAATAACAACATATTTATATAACATTGAATATTAGCTATTCCCATTTTTAGCTCTCACTACCCTTATAGGATACAGTGGGGACTTTCTCACCCACACCCACACTCTCAGGCTCCAGCTGCCTGGTCTCTCTTGCTCCTTTCTCCCCCTTCTTCCTCTCTGCTCTCCCTACCTATAACTTTATTTTACTTAGCTGTATCTTTGTTATTTTTTTTCCATCTTGCCTTGGGACCTTCCTGGCTAAGCAGTGTATCAGATATTTTCCTGAAGAAATAAAAGTCCCTCCCCAAGAGGATAATCTTGAATGGTATGTTTAGATAATTATGAAATTATACACATTCTGTTCTGTTTCATGAATGTCATTTTTGGGGGGCTCCGGTGCCTAAAGTATAGCTTTACGGTCAAATGAATGTTTATGAATTATAAATTTCAGTCTTTTACAATCCATGTAGATCTGTTTGCTAACATAAGGACTTGGCATCTATTAAGTGTCAAAACTAGAAAGGGCATTAAAAGTCCAACACCTTCATTCAGGCCCAATGTTATAAGGGAGTTAGTGGTAGAGATGGGAGCAGAACCAGACAGCCCTTGATCCTTTTGACTCTACTTTGAGGGGTTTGACAGTCACTAGGGACACTTAAATGACTGGGACATGGGTTTGATGCTGATCCCAGGTGAGTATTCTTTAAAAAGAATTCTTTTACAAATTGATTTTTTGTAACATTGCCATATAGGAGGTATTGCATATCTCAGTTTACTCAGACATAAAAATACTGTTTTGGACATTGATGTCTAACAAACTTTGCGTTTACACTATGCAATATAATACTGTCCTCAGTGTCCTCATCCGTAAAATCCAGATGAAAAATATCTACCATCTAGGGCCAGCATCAGGTTTAAACACGTTAACGTAAGTGAGGTGCTTAGGACAGTGCATGGCAAATAATAAATACTCTATGATGTCTACAATTCCCAGACTTTTTGGTCTTAGAGCTTCTTTTCACTACTATAAAATTACTTAGGAATGCCAAAAGCTTTTGGTTTTGTGGGTTTTATTTATCAATATTTACTAGATTAGAAATTAAAAGAAAGAAATTAAAAATTATTGATTTACTAATTCATTTAAAATAATGACATAACATAAATATTTTATGAAAAATAACTATATTTCCCCCCAAAAAAATAATCAGTGAGAATAGTGACATTATTTAACATTTTTGCAAATCTTATAAGTTTCAGCTTACCAGGAAGACACTTGGAGTCTCATACCTGCTTCTGCATTCAATCTGCTATGGAATCACACATCATGCCCCCTCAGGAAAACTCCCCAGTATGTTCTTCAGAAAATGAGAGTGGAAAAGGAAAATATCATTTTAGTATTAGTTTGAAAAAGTTTTGTCCTCACAGATCCTCTGAAAGGGCCCCAGGAACCCTCAGGGGTCCTCATACTGTACCTTGGGAGCCACTGATATGTTTTCTGTTATTATTGTTGCTGTTATTGTTTTTAATGATGATGATGATGGTTACTGAGACAGAATAGCAATGGGTTTTCCAAAGTAAGATCTGTGAGTTTTGAAGTTCTCTTGAAGAATGTGGGTCATCAAAATGCATAATCATAACCAAAATATTTAATGGAAAGGGCAAATGGAAATTAAGGGACAACTGGCTCCCTGTGTTGGCTTTCTCTTTTTCAATTTTTATCCTGGATAAAACAGTCTTTCTGGAGTTACCTGGTAGAAAGGATGACAAAGTCGGAGGTCTGATAATGCATTAGTATATTCACAGGTCTTTCTTACTCAGAGTCAACAGGCTCTTGAACTTCTCAGTTGTTCATTTTAAAGGCAACATTTTGTCATTTTTTCTCAGGGGAAAACCAGTGCTTTTAAATTACATTGTGGAAGAAAACTGTAAATTACAGGTCATCACGACCAATGGTGCCTTGGCTCAGTGCTGTCAAGCCACTCTCAATTCTGTAGTCCCTGGGTCTGGGTGTGCCAAGGTTTCCCTCCTCGTCCCGTTCTCTTTTAAAAATAATCATTCTGCTTTGGGTACTTTTCCTGTCCTTAACTTTCCTAGAAATATGAAAATAATAATAACAAAAGATCCCAAGGTACAGATCAGTTTTACTGGTCAATGTCCTGTGGCAGTAAAAGCCATTTGATGATGGTTAAGGAAACTGATGATAGTTGAAAAGACCATTCCAGAGAGATGCTCTACAAAACTTGAAAGTATAGACAAAAATGCAGTGTTAGGAGGGTGAAAATAGAGAAAGCAATAGATTATTCCAGGGGCTGATGGTACCAAATGAAATTCTGGGAAAACTGACCTTGAAAAGAGGACAGAAGTGAAGGGAAGTCAGCTAAAGACTTCAGAAAGGAAAATCAACACAGTCTTAATTGTGTGTACCTCTTTCCGCTATGTTGTCTCTTGTCCATCTGTCATCTGCTTCCCACCTCAGCCTTGAAGATCGTGTGAAGCCAGAGAGCTACACGGTGAGCTCTACTGTGGAGAGTGCACTGCCATGGTGCATTATGTAGTAAGAAGGCTGAAGTCAAGTGCATGGGGATGGGGAAGGGGGAGATCTGGAAAGAAAACAAAACAACCAGTTGGAGGAATGGTAAGATTAATCTTTTAGAGACCAGGAAATGTAAGTATGAAAAAGTAAGAAGTAGCAGAGAAATGAAAAAATAGAGTAAAGGTGTAAACAAAGAAAGGAACAACTACAACAGAGAAGAAGAACAGATCTCAACAGATAGAAGGTAGGTCATAGAGAATTGAAGTAAATGTACATGTTATGATAGAGAAAATATACTAAGTCTAGTAGGAGTGGAGTCTTCTTAGGAACTAAAACATCTATTTACTTTTTTCTGCTTTTGGTCTTTGGAGTAAAGTAGCCTCTAGCTATGTTATGTCTTTTCACTCCTAAACATTGCAAAGTCTTCGTTGAATATGAACAGAGATGATCAACATCTCCACTTTATCTTGGCTTCCAGTGCTGCGTTTATCTATGTCCTTTGCAGTATAGTGTTAAGGAATCAAGGACATTCCTATCCTGAAAAGCTAGAGACTGGGGTTTTGGGAAATGGTGAGGCCCCTTCTGGTCTGATTTATGGTGACTTTGTTGCTGTCGTGGCTGTCTCATATACAAGATGATCTGGGTTGGGAAAGGGGCATGTCTAGTTGCTTTGTGATCAAGGAGGGGGCCTTAGAGAGTCAGAAATTGAACAATTTTATGGAAATGTGATGGAGAGATGAGAAAGCAGAAGAGGTAATGGTGATGGTGAATATTTCACTTAAGGAATCTCCTCTCCTAAATGCTATTATGGGAGTGGGAGTGAGCATTAGTTGACATGTTCCCTGTTCTCTCCCATTTGTTTTCCATTGCTCAAACCTTAAAAGCGTCTGCTGCCCGCACTGATGGAGGAACAGAGGGTTTTGCTCATGCTGTTCCCCTTGCCCTCAACAGAAGCTGTCTTCTGTTTATATCACAGCCCAATCCTTCCACCATCTGCATGAGTCCTCTTCAATTCCCCAGCAGAATTCATCTTTTCTACCTCTCTATAGTCCTCCCATATGGGAAAATAACTCACATTTGCTGGGTATGTATACAGAATACAGTTCAATAAGCTTTCACAAAACATTGTTTCCCCAAATCCTTACAGTACCCTTGAGGGATTATTCTCTCCTGTATAAAACATGAAACTCATGACTCAGAGAAGTCACCACTTTCCCAAAGCCACACTCAGTCAGAGGGCAGGGATGGAGCACACCCTGACCCTAGCCTGTACATTATGCTGCCTAAAAAATTCAGCATCTTCCACCAATTAGAATCAAACAATTCCCCAGATAAATCTTTTAAGCATTTGGTTTATTTTTTTTATTACATTTTCAAAGCAATCTGTGCTATTTTGCTGTATCTCTAGCACTTAATAGAGTACTTGGCACCTAGTTCAGGCTCCATAAACATTTGTTGAAGGGTTGGTGCTTCATAAATGGCAGCCATTATTCTGAATGTTGTCTGACTCTCCAATTTAATACGAAAAGTTTCATCTTTGAATTCAGAGCAGGTTCAAATCATGTCCGTGTTAATACTAAGCAGTTATCATTCTTTTGGAACCTCATCTGTAAAATGGGAATAATCATACCTACCTCACTAATTAACTAATTTAATTAATGTAATGTGAAGTGTCTGACACACTGCCTGGCTCAGGCCCCATCAATGCTGGCTAGTAATAATTATTAATTAATATAGGCCAGATGGTCACGTAAACAGCAAGAGTGTAAGCCAACACTCTTGTCCCTACGTCAATCTGAACAGCCATAATTTGGGGGACAGAGCTTCAAAAGGGGGTCTTCCTAGGCGCTCCCCTTCCCCAGCCACATCGGGAGGCTCCTAGGAAGCCTAGATCCCGGGGGAAGTTGAGCGTCCAGTGGGGCGGCGGGGTGCAGAAAACCCAGGCCGTGCTACTGAGGGCGCCGCGCGAGCTCCACTCCCGGAGCGAGCGGTGCAGGCGGCGGGGCTGGGCTCGCGGGCGCCCGAGGGGCGGCGCCGCTGGGGCGCGCTCCTGGCTTGGCCGCGGGTCCCCAAGAATCAGAAACGTGGGGGCGGCTGCCCAGCTCCGCCGAGGCAGGGGAGCCCAGCTCGCCCCTCCTCCGCAACTTCCCAACGGTCGCATCGCACTGCGTGCCTGTCTCGAGTCTGCGGAGCAGGGTCCCAGGAAGGCGACGCCGCAGCGGTCGCGCCCCACCTGCCCTCTGCGAGCCCGCAGGTTTCCGGCAAGTTTGACTCAGTCCTCGCAGGTTCCCACGGCGGCCCGAGCCCCTGTGTTCCTGGCTTGGCTGCCCCTGCCTCCCCCTCTCCGTCCAGAGGAGGTGATCGACGCGCGAGGTCCTTATCTGGGGTGACTGCAGAGACACCGGGGTGTGTCTGTGTCTACAGGGGCATCTACGGATCAGGCTTCAGCGCAGACGGTGCATTTTAATGATGTTTAGCAGGACGTTTCCAGTCCTCAGTTCCCAGGAGGCTACTCAGTTTGTGCACAGTTTCTTTTTGTTTGGGGATGCTGATTTAAGAGTATGTGTGTGTCTGTATCATGGGGCAATTATTAATGAGATATCTATGGGATTTCAGTCCTTCGTTCTTTCCTCTTAAGGGTTTCTTTAAAAATATCGACAACTGCACTTTTCTTCTTACTTGAAGTTCTTTTTAATTAATTTTCAAGCATTGATATTACACAATACCCTGATATACTTAATCGAATATGGTCTGTATTAAATATTTCTCATAACTTCCCTACTTCTCAAGCCTTAACACCAGGTGTGAGCTTTGAAAAAATAGCTCCATTTTAATAGCACAGAATTTTCTTGTAAAATGCTTTTGAAAAAGTTAGGAAGAGTACGCTAACTAATGGATTTCAGCTTAAAAAGTGGACAAATGCAAAAGTTAATAACTCCACAAAGCCACCAAATGAATGGGTACTATTTATGGTTTGGGGTTTTCAGGGAGCAATTTTTCAATATCTGTAGGGTTGTCTTGAAAGTTAGGTTCTGACCTTAATCCTGAAAAGGTTAAAAAGCTACTAGGTTATATTCATGTCACCCTTTGCAATAACTGACCTCTAAAACATCTGGAGTGTGTAGGATCAAATAGTTTAAATTAAATGAAAAAAAAGGTAAAATATTTGTCATCCCATTACATCAGTTTAGATGAGATGCAGGTAAATCATTCCCTAACCTTTTAGAAGATGAAAAGTTTAGTGACTACTATTTACACATTTTGAATATTTTATATTTGAGTGGTCATCACAGTTTATGCAATCATTGTATATATTCATTTCCAATCAACATCAGGGTATGTGTGTTATGTGATGGTTAACATTTCAAGCTTTTCTGTAAAAATGACTATATAAAACTGCAGAGATTGCTGCATATTATCATTTAAAGATTTTGAAAATAAAGTTTATTTTGAAAATAAAATCATTAAGGACAGCTTAAGAGAAGTAGGGTAATGAATTATAATTTTAAAAATTTATATGGTGGCACAAAAATCATAGTCTCAATCATCACCCACATCAAATAGTTCATTTTGTTTTGGTTTTGTTATAAACATAGGTTTCTAGAGCATTAAAACAATCCTCATACGTTTGTTAAACCTTTAGCAGAAGATTACAGCCAATGTTTTGTCTTTGGTGAATAGCTGTTTGTCTCACTTTATTTACTAGGTATTGGATATTTGTCAATGTCATTTCATATCTACAGAAAATTCTTACGCTCTGTGGAGGTAGTAAATGTGTGTGTGCGTGTCTGCCGGAGGTCACATGACGGTTTCATCCTATTTGGTGGAGCAGCTTGACTTTTTTTCCCCTTGCTTTTGGTGATGGTTGTGAGTGCAGAAGTTGATTGACAGATGCATGCCAGAAACCCCCATTCTCCTTTTCAAAGACAACATATGATGGATTGCGATCTCTCAGCGCAGCAGGACACGGGGACCATGCAAGCTGTAATTGGTCAGGTATGGAGTCAGCCATTTCTCAACTCCCCTTTTTTCCACAAGGGTCTCACCATATGATTCACATAATTCATATTTACAGTACCATCTTTCTATCTGTATCTTCAGCTACCTGCCAGCGTAGCGCTGAAAGTGCGAAAGGCAAAAAGGCGCCCATTAAATCTGGCCAGGAAACCTCAGCTTAAAACTTCAATATGATGCTTTTAAACAAAAACTAAAACAACAACAAAAACATCGAAGAACAAATCTAATTTATAAATTAGTCTGACTGTTTAAAAAATCTATTTTAGGAATTTATTTTCTGTTTGGATTGTGATCTCTGAAAGAAATAAAGTGTGAGAAGAGAATGAAGTGTTATGTTTCCTAGGTAGTAGTTAAGATTTTTCTAATGCTGTTCTAGTATTTTTTATGTTGGCTGTATTCTTTTCTCTCCCTTTCTCCATATGGGAAATATAAATAAATAAATACATGTGCCTTGACTTCTAACCCAGATAATGTGTGATTGAGCCTGGTAAACGTAGTAGTAGTCTTGGCTGCTGCAGAGGGGGCAGGCTGCAAATTAAACACTGCCACAATCTGAAAGGTCCAGGTGGTCTGCTCGCGCTTCCTAATGCAATCCAGCACAACAGCTTTAATAAACAGCTCTATTTAGTTCCTCCTCCCTGTATCCAAGGAGGTGAGCTGGTCTGGGGCTGCTGTGATGAAATGCCAGAAGAATATCTCTCAGAGGCCTCACAAGCTGATTTTTAGAGCTTTCCTGTTCTGTCGTCTTTGTCTTCCAAATGGGTCAGTGAGTCTTGCTCTTTCTGTTTGGTGCTTTCTGTCGTCAGTAGTTTATGTTTGTGTTGCAGTGTTTGTGTTGTAAGCTAAATTAGCAGACAGAAAGGATCATTGTATTTTCATTTGCCTTCAAATAACTAAAGTGGTGAAAGGAATGATAGTACCCTGCTGCAGAGGGAGGGTGATTTTTTCTGACTCTGATGGGGGTGGGGTGAGGAAAAAGGGAATATATATGATTTCTTTTTTTTTTTTGTAATGCCTTTTTGACTAAATTTTTCTAAGTTATGTATGTTTACTTATGAATTGTTAACTCATAAATCAGAATATGGTTACGAATATTTATAAACTCCTAAAAGTTTTTTTTTTTTTGGTTTTTTTTTGCACACTTTCCAATCTAGACAAGCTGGCAAGGTGATGACATAAAATTTGTTTGCTGTATGTTAATAACATGGTGGAAAATATACCATCTTACTCTGTTTTCACCAGAATTATAGCAGAGCACTTCAGGGTTCTGAAAGCACATAGTTTATTAATACCAGCATGCTTCATAATGTATTTTTAGATGGAAAATGTCAAATACATAATACCATGTTTCCACAGGCTCACACTATTTTAAAAGAAGTAGATATTTGCTTTGACAGAAAAATATTTTTTAAAACTTTCAGGTTGGTTTTTGTTCACAGACATATATAAAGTGAAGTCTCTGGGCATATATTTGTCAGGAGAAAATATACAAACTAATTTTATATACTGTTAATGCCTGTTTCAGTATAAATATTCACTGATGAGCAAATATATCAAATGTAGCTAAAATAATTGTGGTGTGAGGAATTAAATAAATATCTGTTAAAATAGATGACCTTTTCTTATGTAAATAAATCTTGAGCTCCTCCTGTCTTATCCTGTTAAATAGAACTTTTCTTAGGTTGCATGTTCTCTTCCATATGGCATAGTTATGGTACTTAATACTGTGCAAAATTATTGTGTTTCAGTCCCAAATAAGAAATAGGATTTCCTTTGTATGTATGATGAAAAATCAGGAGAGACAGTTTTAGTTTGTTATTAAGTATTATTTATTGGAAATCAATTGTAAAGGTATATACTTTTAAAACGTTCAGGTATATACTTTTAAAAAGGAATCAGCATATATTTTACAGAGACCAAGCTTAACTTCTAATTTATCAGGATTTAAAATTAGTTGTTATTATTACATAGCTCTGTATTTTATGTGTAGTTGTAAGTAATGTTTAAACGTTTCATATATCCAGGAACTGTACATGTTAATGACTTGTTGTGAACACTTTGTAAATAGTTGCATCAAAGTAGTCACATGTTTTCTGAAGATGTTATTTCTCATAAATTATTTGTTAAAAAACTCAAAATGTCAAGTTAGTAAATTGTAAAAGCAGTTCTGAAGATTGTAAAAATTTCTGTGCTAAAAATGTACAAACTAGAATGCTTATTTTTTATTTGAAATTGAAACAGTAAGTATTCAAAAGGAAAGAAAAACAGAATATTGTCCTATATGCCATAAAAGTCAGAAAATCTAAATTGAACCATAAAAGTCAGAAAATCTAAATCGAACCCATATCTATAAATGTAAAATGAAAGGTGACATATATATTTGAAATGAATTCATTTTAATTGTTATAGCACAGATAGGCATATTTACGCAAATGATTAGTTCTAACAATAAGAGAAGGAACATGAAAATAATTTTTATTGCTTTGCACTCACAACCAGAAAGAAATTATTTATTTTTTGATAAAATAAACTCTTGATTTAAATATCATCTTATACCTACTCAGCAGGTATGAATAGTCCCATTTTAATAAGGCAAATGTTTGTTTTTTCTCAATACACATTGCAATAATAATTATTTTTGTCCTTCCCCCTTTCCCCTGTTCTGAGTCCTGTTCTTAAATGGCTTTGGGTTGGAGGAATAAATAACCAGTTTTCAGTGATGTTTTCCATTCAGAATACTGAAAGATTCCCATGAAATATGAGCTTTAGGTTTTTTCATTCACCCCTAGGATCAAATATCCACAGTTGCTTCCACTGGAGGGAAGAGTAGACTCTTCTGCGTTGCTGGCCATGATCCAGCTCAGGGGAGAGGACTGGCTTCAGAGAGTAGATATTGCTCATATATGCCTTTCCCTCAGGACTTTCCCTTCCGTAAGCAAGCAATTAAGCGGTCTAGTACTTGGAAGAACAAACTCCCTGCCTAGTATATCAAGATCAGGAAACTTGGTTCATTCATACAGTTTTTGGAAATCAAACTGGATTTTTGATAACAGCTATCTGTAGCAAGCTTCCTAACCCCTTGGACCACAGGATGAATTGTTGTCCTTCAGATGATTTTCAAATCAATTAAACTGAACAGTTAAGCAGGTTCTGAACCATGGGTTTGAGTATCATTTAAAAATTAAGACTTAACATTTCCACCTCTCATGGTCATTAAATGTTTACTGCATCTTTTCTTTTTTGTGGACCTGAGCTTGTGAGTGACAGATTAGTTCATCAGTATTGCAGACCTCCTGTTTTTGTTTTTTCTCATCTCATGCAGACGGGTCGCTGTGTCCAATGCTCCTTCTGGCACTGCTGTTCCCGCAGGACCTGGCCAGCCTACCATGCTGATGTGCAGGCCTGAGGGTCCGGGATGGCTGCACATGTCTATAGACTGACTTTTGCAAATATTACAGAACAGCAAATATTATATTAGCTGTCAATAAAAACAGATGGAGCAAATTCAATGAAAATAGTTATCAAGCATGTCTGAGAGTTTACTAGCAATGGGAGGGACACAGCTGCATTAAGTCATCATAGATGCACTTCCAGTTGACTTTGCTAAAGTACTAGCAGAAGAGAGAAGAGACCATGCATCCTATATTCTAATAGCGTTAGAAATGCAGTCAAAACCTTTTGCAATTTTCTTTACTGGTAAAATAGGTCTGTTTTTTTCAAGGTATAGACAGACAATTTGAAGTGTTGTAAAACTGTACATTAGAAAACTAACACAGATGTATATGTATTTGGCCTCACGGTATCTCAGTGCATGTTTTCTCACGTGGAGATTATAAAACACAAATATTTCATTGTTATAGCATCAATACAATTAATTTTATAAGGAGGTTTGTTTATAACATCCCTTGTTCCAAAAAGTATTTAATGTAGCTTTAAGAATAATTTGGTTACCTAGAACATACTCAAGCTAATGTGAGATGGAGGTTGTCTAGGGAGAGGGGACCCTGGCAGTGTGTGAAAAACATGCTTACTGATCATTCTCAGTCCAGTTACACTGATTTTTATGCTCTCTATATAAAAAATTAAACTTTGGGGCTAACCTAATCCTGTTTTACACATGCCAAGCATAACTCCCATATACTTCTAAAAAAGTCATTTTTTGTGGGTGTGAATGCCTATTATTATTATTATTTTTTTGAAATTGACAAATTGCTTCAACAAATTTATATATTTTGGGGGTGTGAAATTATTACTGCTTGAATTTTATTGAGAAGCCTTCCCCCCACACCAGGGAATTATAGGTGACTAGTGTACTAGACAAATACAAATTAAGGATTATTCTTTCTGAATACAAAATGGTGCTGATATTCTTTTGGTTAAATGCCAGACTTACCAAACTTGAATTTGCACCATGTATTTCTTATTAACCTTAAACACTTAATATAATACTTCATTCAGGCTTAGAGGGAAATTTAATGTTAGCATTTTATATTTTATCAGATGTACTCAATTTTTTATTACCTTTAGAATTCTTTGAATTAGAGCAGCCATTTAAATGGTAAAGACAATTTTGTCCATGAAAGTAAAATTTATCAATATAGTAATGATACTAAACAATACTGTTAATAATAATACTAAACAACCATTTCATGAAATTGGGTCTTGAAACTAAATTTTCTTTTCTATTTCTAAGGCCAATTAATGAAACTCTCTATATATCTTATTCAAGTATCATTTTCAATGCTTAAGAATTTAAAGCTTTATGATTCCTATCTGAAACATATGCAGAGAGGTTTCTGCAACTTTTAAAATACAAATGTTTGTGAAATAAAGTTTGTGTGTGATAAGTTTTCTATGTGTGAAATCTGTAGTACTCATTCTAGAGGTCAGTGAAAGAAGGTATTTCTTCACTGACCTTTTCTTTGCTATGTAAACTGCATATTACTGAATAGTTTAAGAACAGGCTAAATTATTTTTCTCTTTTCATCTTTATTGTTGACTAAACTTAGAATTTAATTAACATATCTGAAGATATTGAAACCTCGACTTTTCAACTACATTGTGATATTGTATAAACTGTTGCTTTTTTCTAATACTTGATGGAGTAGAAAATAAAGTTGTGAAATAAAATGCAAATATAAAAGGATCAGATTCGAGGAAACAATGTGCAAAAAGATAAATATTGACCATAATTTGAACACTAAAGGAAATCCAAATTACACAACTTTTAAATTAATTTGTATTTTGTGGCCAAACCTTCACTTGGGAGATGATAGCTGCTCTAAATATAATCTCACACTTGCATTTACAGTCTTTTTCTCCCTGCCTCCTCCTTTCTTTCTTCCTTCCTTTGTTCCTCCCTTTTTTCTTGTCTTTTTTGTAAGTGAAATGTGTGTCTAATAAAGTAAATTACCAAGTCAAGGCTTGCTCTGTGAGCACATGTAAATTGCTCTGTTGAACCATATTGTCTTAAACTGATCCAAAATTGTAATCAAAATTTGTACCAGTTTTGCTTTCTACACATTTCTTCTGAATCTCAATTTGAAGAGGTTATAAGACACTGTCATTTCAGTAAAGATTCATTTTTCTCTCTAATATTTTCTTGTTCTTCCCAGTTCTACAATGTGAGCCAATTATGGTGAAAATTGCTTAATTTTTATTTGAAAAATTTTTTCCTGGTTTGCCCTATGCTTGTGTTATTTTCTTTACCCTATCTACAAATGACCATATTATTGTTATCACAGGGCTAGCACTTCTCATAAATAAAAAAACCATTGTATGTAAGTAACAGCAAAATAATCGAAAACATTTTTGATTATATTAAAGGAAATTCTTTATTTTTCAAGTTGACTGGTCTTCAGAAAATAGCCTTTTGTTTTATCACCAGCTTTAAAACCCCCATGATAAGAAGGACTCTTTCTTCAAAAGACAGAGATTAGCTGTCGATACTTGGTACTGAGTCTGGGTGAAGAGTGCAACCCTATTCCCTTTAGGGGCATTTTTCTAACATAATTTTTAAAAAAATTAAAAATCAATTGAATATTCTAACTTTTACTTATTTTCAGTTTTTTCCCCCTAGGAGGTGGGTTATTCCCATGGGAAGAGGTACCCATACAATTTCCAGCTCTCCCCTCCCAGGGTCAAAAATGCAAATAAATGTGTTGACACCTTTAATGAAAAGAATCTAGGCACTCAAATGCGTTGCTCTGGCATTTTGCTTCCTTCCTTCACTGTCATTTCTCCATCAGCTTTTCTTCTCTTTCCCCTGTAATCCAGAGTCAGTTTGATGAGTAATAAGTCAAAAGTGAATCTGTGGGCTTCCCAGGCAGGAAAGGGCACTGGAAAGAGAGACAAGGCCTCAGGCAAAACAAAGCAAAAGGGTGGCAGAAAACTTACCAACATACTTGCTTCTTTAGTTAGTATTTCTGTTGAGTTATTCTGCAAGTTTGCTTCATCCCACCTAGCAATTTAGATCACACAAATAACCAGGGCAACGACAGGACAGGAAAAATAGAATTAAAGAACAAAACTGAAAGGAAAGAAAGGGCTTCACAGTGCTTGTGTTGTACATGAATTTCAAAATTAAGGAACACTTTTTAAAAAATCTTTGGAGCTTTTTGCAAGAGTTTTAACCAGCGCTCGGATGCTGTGAAATAGTACCTTATTACAATAGATATTTCTGGGGCTTAATAGAATGTTGACTGCATATTTTATAACTTTGATTTTTTGGTGAATTATGAAAAACTATTTTAAGAACAAAATATCTGTCTCTTCCACCTAAAAACTTAGAGAAACAGGTATAATTTAAAAAAGATTAAATATCTGTGAAATGATGTTTTTAGCTTTGCTCAGAGAAACTCAGGCAAACTCCTCTTTAAAAGAACAAAGTGTATCATTTATAGAGAGCTTAGTTTTCAGTACAGAATTATAGGCAGGTTTTTTTTTTTAAAAAATGAGATACTTAAATACTTTTTTGTTGAGAGTGAGAGGCAAGTATTATGCCAATACAGTAGCAGGGATACCAGAAGCCCTAGTTGATACTGAAGATATATGGGGGAAAAAAGAATATATTTCTTAAATCTTAGTTCTGTCCCTCCAAAATCAAAGGCCGGCATGAGCAAGAGTGGAGCTGGACACACCGCACTAGACAATGGCAGGCCAAACTTGGGTCAGAGCTAGTTAATTTTGTAACCCCTAAATAATATTGGAAAACAAGGCTCTTTCAACGTTTTCTCCAAAAGGTTGAGAGTTGGGACAAATGTAAAATGCTGCTTATTGTGCACGAATAAAACCAAGAACATCAAACTCATTTCACTTACTGTCAGTCCTGATGATTCATCATTATGATCAGGGCAAACTGTGGTCTCTGGGCTGAAACAATTTTATCCTTTTTTTTGTTGTTGTTAAAAACCAGAATGTTCCAGCTTGGATCTTATATCCTTAGGGTTACAATATTGAATTCGGAATTGGGAAACTTAATCTTGCAGCCAGATTTGACAAGATACTGGTTGAATGGTAGGCAGAAGTGATGATCATGGAATAAAATGCCCCAGGTCAGAATCTGGGAAAAATAAGAGATTTTGTGGAAATTTGGCTGTGATATAAGAAGTCCAAGTCTGAAAATTTCTCTCTCTTCATATCAGCAGATGGTGTTCAAGGGTCTTAAAAGTAGATCTTTGCTGTATTCATTTTCTCTGTTTCAAATCTTTTTTTAACAGAATAAGTTTTTACACATTCTGAGGTGTATTTCTAATGTTGCTAAAATAAAAGGTGTTTGTAGTAATATTCAAAAGGTTTTTGGGAACAAAGAATAACATTATGGCTCAAATCCAAATGATCATACTTTATTCCTTGGTAAAATGTTAATACTAAATTCGAGAACAAAAGTTGTGGTTTCTTTTTTGAAATATTTTTCCGTTTGCAAATAAACCTATGTCTAGATTTTCAGAGACTAAAGAATTTAGAGTAAGAATGAAAATGAGACAATCTAGCAATCTAATTAGTTAACACGCACACATATACACACTTACACATTTAAACATTTTAGGAATACTTGATTAACCTCCAATAATCTAAAAATATTTTAAGTCTCTTTTCAATTTTATAATAATACATGCAAAAATTATGGCAGATGTTTACTTAAAATACTCCTATCACCTAAGTTGTTCAAGAAAATGGGAAAATACTTTGCAACTTTTAAGCATCAAGATTATTGTAAGAATTAGAGTACATAGTAAATCATTATACTGCAAAGGATGGTTATTTCTTTCCAAAAACGGGAGCTGTTTGGTTTGCAATGCACTTCCATTTCATAGCTACTTTGTACAAGTGCTGAAATGTATCAGCTGGAATTGTTTCCTCCCTTTCTACCATTACTCATCAAACAGAATTGAAGCAGCCAGTTCAGGCAGGGAGTGGAGCATCTGGGGAAAGCCTACAGAGCATAAACACAATTCTTATATGCATATTATTGAGGCAAGTTACAGGACAGAAACCTATGAGGTTTTTTTTGAATTATTTTTATTAAAAATATTCTAAAAATAATGCATGCTTATGGTAAACAATTTCAACAGCACAGAAGAGTATAAAGTGGAAAGTAAAATACCCCATCATTCCACTCCCCACAAATAACAATTGTTTACAATTTCTTATATATCTTTCCAGAAATCTATGTGCGTATAAGCATAGAAAATCTTTATACAACCCAAGTAGATCTATACTACACATAGAGTTCTGCAACTTACTTTAACATATAAACATCTTGAACATCTTCTCATGTTACTATGAATAGATCTGCGTTCTTTTCTGTAGTATTCCCTTTTATGGATGTACAATGATTTACTTAACCAATTCTCCCTTGATCTAGCTTTTTAACATAAGTTAGTCTCTCAATATAGAGATGTTTCATTTCTCTTAGCATAAAAGATTCTAGAATCTTCCAAATGGGGTTTGCTTGACCAAAAGAACTCATAAATAGTGTCTCCCGAGAGAAAGTTAAGTGTAATGTTAAAAGTGAAAGGTAGACTTATGCCACAAGAAGAGATATTTATCATTTATGTATTGAACACTCAAACCAATTAAAATGGCAGTAAAGATCACAATATTGCATTTAGTAACTAAAGAAGAAGAATGAGTGAGAATGATATAGGAGCCAGCTCTTAGTCAGACACATTACGACTTTAAAACCTCCGTGTTTGTTCCGAGCTACCAAACTCAGCTGAACAAAGTGCATAAATTATTTTCTTTCATGGGCCTCCATGCTATTTATTAAGATAATTGACATAGATGTGTGTTTCCCATGCATGATTCAGTTAGTATACCTAGATTAGTGAAAAAGAGACCAGAAGAAATTCATGGTAATTAATGTCAGTTAAATTTCTGTTTTCTATATTTCATATTGTCAGGCTAATCCTTCAACTTTGATTCATAGGTTAAATAATGCAGTCAGGAGAAGGGTTGAATCAAAACTAATGCGACTTAGCTCTTGAATTCTACTAACTTGGGGTTTTTTATAAGGTGCACAAAATGTATACTACTTAAATATTTAAGACAATGTAAGAAGTTATGTTTTATGTTTCTTTTAGGATATGTTTCTGCTCACTCATCTTAATCACATTACCTGACATATACTAAGAAGAAAGTGAAGGGGGTGGTAATGAAATCTTATATTTGAGTAAGAGATGGGAGTGTGAGCTGACTCTGGCATCTTTCCCTGCATGGATTTCCAGAATTGATCCTATACAACTGCTTTTTCCTTATCTATGCTTCCCTCCAGATGCTAGGGCAAGTGTCCCAGATGGGAAATAGTCATGCTTCATCTGTAGGTTTAAAAGTTGCCCGCTTTTTCACATGGAGCTGAAAGCAGACTTTCCAGAACAAATTGCAGAGCATGCCTTTGATCCTAATGATCTTACCTGAAACCCACGACTCTAGAAGTAGGTACAAATCATTCCCATTTTATGGAAGTGGACGCTGGCTCCGAGGGGTTCGATGTCCTGTTTGCAGCCATATTGCTAATGAGTGGAAGACGTGAGATTTGAAACCAGGTATTCTTTCTAGAGTTTCACTGTTTCCCTCCACCTGACTTCTTAACTCTGGCTGCCCTTTAGAACCACCGAGGGCAACCTTTAAAAACATACTGATGTGTGTGACCCATCCACAGAAATCCCTCAGTTTATCCAGGTGAAGCCTGGATACTGGTATTTTTGAAAAACTCCACAGATGATTCTAATATATTTCATCACAGTTCCTCTTAAACTGGATGAATGTTATTTTAAATAATAAAAAATGAGGCAATGAAAATGGAACAATATACCCCCCTCAATCATAAATCAACAGCAGAAGAGGAATGGAAGGAATGTAGTCTGGCATTCATTTCGTGTGTGTGTGTATTTTTGTGTGTCTGAGTGTTTCAGTGGGGATCTTGTCAACTTTGTTGAATATCTGAAATAATGTTTAATAACGTTTTTCATTCAGAAAAGGGCTAAATATTGAGCATCTCAGAAACAACCACATTAATAATAATCTACCAATGAATGAGCACTTACTAGGTGCCAGGCACCTTGCAAGCATAATTTAAGCCTCACGACAGGTCTGTGAGTTACGTACTGTTCTTACCTCCATTACTGCTAGTTAGGAAGCTGAGGCAAAGCAAGTGGCTTGAGGTCATATGGACGGTAAGTGGCAAAGCTGGAATTTGACCTAAGGGTGCCGGAGGCCAGGTGTAAATCCCTAATCATACACAAAATCACAGAATTGAAACATGGCCCTACACAACGTTATCTGTGGAAAGTGTCATCTCTGTACAAAGGCAGATTTTATTACAGAAATGTCGCTTGTTTGTTCTCCTCCTGCCTCCTTCCCTTCCCTCCTTTCCTCAGTCTCTTTTTCTCTCTCTCCTCCTCCTCCTTTTTGACCTCTTCCCCCTAAGAATCCATGATTCCTTTTTTTCCTATATACAAGAAATTTATTGTTGCCACCAACATCTTTTATAACTGGGCTCCATGCGGTGTCAAATATTAATAGAAAACAATAGACCAGACGGTGAGTGGGAGAATGGAAGGGCACGTGGGTGCTTGCTGGTAGGCAGCCTTCCATCAAAGAGCTGCTCCTCATAAACAAGGGGTCACCCTGGCCTCAAACAGTGGATTTCCAAATCCTCCGTGAGATACGCCTTTAGACACGGCAGACCTTAAATTGAGTGACCGATGGGCACTGCTCTGTGTGTAAGAGGAGCAAAATTCCCATACATAATTCCAGGGAAAGTTTTTACAACAGGTTTATATTTTATAATGCTGATGGAGTCCTCAGTATTTGAGATTAATAGCCTCAGGAACTCTTTTGTCTATCTTTTTATGGATTAACCATTTTAACTATCAATCATCTAGCATCAATCTATCTTTTAACTGATTAACATTCTTGCCCAAATTTGAAATTTGCTTTCTCCATCCATTCTTCACAAAATCAACTAAATTCCAGCCATATGTATATTGGGCACTTCTGAACTCGTTTTTATGAAATAATTATTTTGTATCATTAAGGACTACGGTGATGGGAGGTCAGGGATTCTGCCAAAGAAGTATATCTTAACTCATATTTTGGAAAACTTTTTAATAATATTGTGGCATTTCTCCTATTTCAATTCCATTTTTTGGAAATTGAATTAAATAAAAGGTATCTTTTATCCTGCTTAACTATTTTCAACTAAATGTCGCCCTGTCAAATGGCATTTTAAGCATTTGTGGCCCTGGACACAGTAGTGGGGCTGAAAAAGAGAAATTACTTCTCTACCTAGTTGTTTGAAATCTTCACAAAACGATAATCATGTCTGCATTTGTGTGTTATGCATGTAGGACCAAATAGAGTTTGCTCCTAAATATCTCCTCTAATTTTTACAAAAGATTCTATTGTGTCAGATCTCAGGGATTTATGGTTAGGAAACAATATGAGGATTTGGTGAAATGAATCACCATGATCTTCAACAAAGGACTTATTGCTTTGGAACATCTGAAGGCAACATAATACTTGGTAAAGACAGAGGTTTTTTTTTCTTTTTTTGCCTGGAGCCTGTAATTCACTGCAGTATAATGCATCTTATGTCTTGCATCTCCACCTCTCCACACCTACATCCCTCCTCCCAATGGCCACTCTGAACCAAAGGGAAGAGACATGATCGTTGTTCAGACAGATGAGCTGATTCTCGATACCATCTCCTGCAAGAGCCCAGCGGTGCAGGGAATGGGATTAAACCTGTGAGAGGAAGTAAACCTGAGGAGTCTGTCGAATCCAAGACAGTAGATGAGGAAATGAGTTGGAGATTTTGTGCATTAAGATTTTGAGGGTTTTCTATTCACACCTCTCTTCCTTTAATATTTCTTGGTGGCTTTCTTTATTTCTAGTTGGACCAAATCTTTCTTAGAGTTTTAAGGGAAATGTTGAAGGCAGGGGATCATGCTGCCTCCTGATTATTTGTTTAAAGTCAGCATATTAAATTGATACCACATACAATACAGGGGTTCAAATTAAGCTTATAACCACATGAATAGAAGAGTATGCCCCTGACTCACTGGCTATTATTTTAGAAAAAATTACTATCATACATTAATAAAAAGATAAATAGGTACCTCGTGGACTCATTTTATTCTATCAGAGTTTCAAGGAGAAATAAACAAGATACTTTCTTTAATTCTTGAGTTTGTTTTTATTTCATTACTTATAAAGTCCACTGAAAGCTGTGACTTTAGATCTGCAGCCAAATGGGTTTGCTAAAGACCTGTGCCTCCACGCTGTGATCTTGGGACAATCTACCAGAGGAAAGCTGGGGACTGACAAAGAGACCCATTTCCCTAGTTTCAGCCTCCTCCTGGAGGAGCTCTTCCTGCCATCCTTTATCTGGGCGATTCCTTCCAGTCAATTTTTGCAGGAAGGGGGTGATTTTGGTGCCTTGTTGGAGCATTGTCACACTGAGAATCCAAACAAAGGCGCTTGAATAAAATAAGGTCCTGAGCTTTTTATATCTTCAGTTTAGACTGATGCAGAAATGTTTCTTTTTTTTTTCCTGCCACTTCTCTCTCTCTCTCTCCCCTACCTTCTCCTCCTGCTCTTTCAGCCTTCCTTCCTGTGAAATTGGCACACAATCATTTTAGAATAGGTGGAGAGTTGAAAGAGTTGCTAGAGACTATACAGGTGGTTTTTCTCTTTATACCCAGCATCTTACTCTCCCCTCTTATCTCCTACTTTCCCAAATCAACCCTTCGGTCACTCTAGAAGTGCATTTGGCCTGTAGTAGGAGCTTGATAATTGCTATAGAATAACAGCTTCATTACAACTGTCACTGTCCTAATTTATATCCTGGTAGAATGCTCTTCTCAAGTGGTTTTGAGGCTTTGAGTCGCCATTGCTCCATTTTGTTCCTTCTCAACATTCCTTGTCTGGGAATTTGTTTTTTTTTTTTTTTTTTTGGTGTGTGTTCTGCTCCTAGTTTCATTTCAGAATGTGTAAATGAGGCTTTCCTCAGTCACACTTCCTTATTCAGATCGCATAACGCATTTCATTTAAGCAGCCACCACTGTGGTACCCAGTGGCTGCTTATTTTTAGCATGTCATAATGTTGAATCTTAAAACATGAAGGAGGAACACAAAGTCCTATTTAACAGACCTTAAAAGGCAAAGGGGAGTGAAGAATGAGGACACAGCATGTGTGTCTCGTAAGTTTACTTGACTCGACGTTAAGTTGTACGTAAACAAGACATGACCAAGAAATCACGAAGGAGAGCTTATAAATCTGATGCCATCATCTTCAGGGATTTCATGAAAATATTCTTATATTATATTTGTGTAGTGGTGAAAGCAAATCTGTACTAATGTTGACTTTAAAACATACTTCTTAGAATATTACTCTGGGTGGAAATGTTGTATTACTAGTCACTTTAGCAATGTTTTGTGCAACACAAGTGAGTGAATAATTTTAATTTTTCTACAGTCTGGAAAGTGGATTATTTGAATCATGTTTTAAAACTTTTAATACAAGAGGCTTTAGAATAGCATGTTAATTGGCAGCTTCATGTATACTAACAAATCAACAAAGTTACTGAATAATAAAATATGATGATTAAAGAGATTATTTTGGTAATACTTGGAAAACAATGGCGTGAGTTACTATTATACATTATCCTAAGGTCTACTCTAGTTGATTCTTGAGTAAAATCTTCTCAAAATAATGTCTAAAGTTATGTTAATGAACTATTTTTTTGTTTCTGTGTATAAGGATAAGAAATGGTAATATCTGAACACTTGAAATTTAATTTTTTCTTGGTTTTCTAGCTCAATTTTAAACATATATGCATATATATTTATTGTAATGAAATAAGTATTGCTCTTCTGTATAACAAACTGAGGAAAAAAGAATATAGGCACGGGTTAAAAAACTGGATTTTTAGACTAGATCAGTAAAAAATGAAGTATCAGTTAGTTTTATTTATTTGAATGAGTGTTGTGCACCACAGTTATCATTTTCAAGTTTCAAATTAATATTCTGTAATGTTATAAAAAATGGTATCTAACATGAAAAATGTGAAAATGTCAGGGATAATGTCTGACAGTAAAATCAGGCTTTCTCAGGGGTTGCAGGGTTAGGTTTATGATTCCAGAAACAACCTAAAGGAGAGTCTGTCTAGCATCTGAACTGAAACTGAGCAACACTGAATTTCAGAATATTACACACACACACACACACACGAATCAATGGTTCATATTTGATTTTTTTTAATACTACATGGAAACCTATATATTTTTTTCTTCTCACAAGAGGTCAAAGCTTGTGCAACTTCTAAAGTACTTCAAGTCTGATCCATCGACATAGTGTTCCACGGACCAGGAGCGTGTCTGGCGTTCCGAGAGCATGTTTCAGGGCATTGGGCTTCTTGGTAGACAAAAGGAGCAACATGTTCTCAGAGGCTTGTGCTCTCTCTGGAGGCAAAATTTAGCTCCAATGATTCCTTAGTGCCTTTTGCTGCTCTGGGTAATATTCATTTTCTTGTCTCTCCTAGAAGTGATTTTTCCACTTGGTTGAACAAACCTTTTGTCCACCTAGAATTTGATGTGTCTGAGGCCAATAAAAAGGCAAAACTTTCCATTTTGTTCGTACCAACTCTTCTTTGTTATTCTCAATTTCCCTATATTAATTGAGAGTTGGATAAATATACATGTCAACCCTTCCTAAAAGAACGGGAGCTCTGAGCTGCAGGAGTGCTTCATGGATGAGGCCGAGTGAAGAGGCACCAATCTGGAAACAGGAGACAGGAGCCAGCTTACGATGGGGGTGGGCGTGGGGAGTCACAAAGCCAGGTAGGAGAGATAATGGTTCCACAAAATACAGTGCTGTGTGTCAGGTCCCAGAGGAGGTAAGACGAGTAGGAGACAGGGGTAGAAAAGGGAGTGGGGTTGATTCTGCAGGACCCAGAGGAGGAAAGGAAGGATGATTCTGCCTGGAAGAGCAAGGAAAATCCAGTGCCAGGACAAGAGTGCAAAGTGAGGGTTCAGGCACAGAAGCAAGCTGGCTGCCCGTTTGTTGAACCCAGGGCAGGGGACCAGAAAGCGGGCACACGTGAGTGCTCTGGACAGTGCCTGTGACGGGGCTGTCAAACAGAGCCTGGGACGGGGCTGAGTCTGGAGGTGCTGGCCAGTGGCCCCTGAATCAAGAAGGGTTGTGTGGTCAGAGGCTGCACTGGCTCTGTCTTGTTTCCCCCATTTCCCAATTCCCTCTACCACTTCCATCGCCTCCCTGGCTCAGCCCCTCCTCGCTTCATACCTGTACTCTGCTCCGGCTCCTTCGGTTCCCATTCCCACTCGCACCCCTCAATCCCCAGGTGAAACCCCACAACCTGCCACTGGGATCCTGTCACTGCCCTGCTCACACCTCCCCTCCTGCTGTGCTCTCACTGCTTCACGGGGCAAATTTAAGCCCTTACAACCTGGCGCCATCTTTCCTCCCTTGTCCTTGCCTCCCAACAGTCACCTATTGACAGACGGATCTACTTAGAACTTCCTGTTGAAATTTTCAGATGGATTCCCCAGAGGGAATTCCCGGAAAGTAATGAAACAGTAGATATTACGTGAACCATAGAATCTGAAGCTCGATGCTCAGTTTCTCAGGTTCCTTCTACATAGCGCGCTGTGTAGCATTTCGATGCCTTTGTGCCTCTGTTACTTGTGTTTAAAAAGGGATCAAAAGCACTAAGTTGTCTCCCAGACATTCCTGGGGAATTCACGAACCCCTATGTGTTCTGTGTCTATGATTAGAATTACACAAACCAGGACAATTTAATTAGAAAACTGACAAGACATTAAACTTGAAGTGATTCTTTCCCCCCATGCTCAAAATGTTAAAATATTGTTAAGGAAGCTGAATTTGGCCTCTGAAACTTGTCTCTTTCATCAGCCTACTCTCTGGCATTTGTTTCTCCTGCATCCTCAAGGCGGCCTTGCTAAGTAGTTGAGAGCGAGGGCTGGAACACCAGAATGCAAGCTTTTAAATGCCAGGCCCATCACCCTTTACAGCTTTTATACCTTGCATAACTCATTTAGCTTCTCTGTGCCTCAGTTTCTTGAACAGTGTAGTGGGAGTGATAAAAATGGCTACCTGAGAGGGTTGCTGTGAGAATGAAGTAAGGTAATTCATCTAAAGAATGAAGCACAGTGCATACATGGGCTAGTATGTTATTGTCACCCATTCACTTCTTCTGGTATCTTCTCCCCCATTCTTGCTCCCTGTCTACTTAAACTTTCCTTCTAGAAGAAATGGAAATGCTCCATATTTGGCTTTGTGTGGGATATTGTCGACCATGCTACTTGAAGCTCCTTAGTGATTTGGCTTTCTTGACCTCAACATTCTACTTCTTGTTTTCTTACCCCTATATAACCTCAAACTTCTGGGCTCAAGTGATCCTCCTGCCTCAGCCTCCCGAGTAGCTGGGACTACAGGCTTGTGCCACCACACCTGGCTAATTTTTTCTTATTTTTATTAGAAATGGGGTTTTGCTCCTGCTGAGGCTGGTCTCAAACTCCTGAGCTCAAGTGATCTAGTTTTTCTTACCCCTTTTCTAGTCATTTAACTTGCTGCTGCTTCTTTTTCCTCTCCAGAAGCTAATCATTCCCCAAAATTCGATCCCAGGTTCTCTTCTATACTCCCGACAACTTCAGTAACTTCAGCTTTTCTCTACATATCTACTTTTAAATCCACTTCCAGCCTTGACCACTTGACCACCTGGGAAAGCCAGGTAAGATACATGGTTTTCCCTGTACAAGCATCATGCTGGACCTTGCAGGCATCTTTCCTACAAACCTATTCCAACTAAAATAATAATAGCACTTACTTTTGTGCCAGAAAGTATCTGCATATCTGTCTCAACATGAAGAAGTGGCAGAGTTGGGATTCAAATTCAGGCAGTCCGACTCTGTTTATACCTCTTGACCTGCCGATGTCCGCAAAGGGTGTCACAGCCTTCCGTTCGCCTCTGTGTGGAACTCAGTCATCTTGACTTCGCCCACGTTTAAAGAATGCACAGAGCTCGTGGAATCTACCTGGGTTGAAAATCTCTCTGTCCAGTCTTGCTACCACCCTCCCTTTCAGACTTCTGCTCCTCTTGCCTGGCCTATTGAAGTACCTCCCTTCTAGTCTCCCTGTTCCTGTGTTTTATGTATATGAGTGATCTTCAAACATTTCTGTTTTCAAGCAAATTTAACATAAAAAGTCCCAAATGCAGAGCAGACAAAAGCAGTGGGGCTCTGACTTCTGACTGAATTTGGGGGAGGAGCCCAAATTCCCACCTGCTCTGTGTTGACTTTGTCCACTGTCAAACCAGATGCTGGAAACTTCCCTTAACACACCGCTTTGCATGGATTCTTCCCTGTTCTGAAACATTCAGTGGTTCACAGACATGGTGATGAGGTCATGCAAAGACTCAACCTGTCTTCCCCAGGTTTATGTTCCTTCATTCTTCCCATTCAAGCTCTAAACTCTAGTCTGGTTGAACTAGATTACTTTTTTCAAACATCTACAGTTTGTCTCCTCCCTACCTCTGAATTTCCATCATAACTTCTGTTTACTTATATTTTGTCCATTCAGCTCCAGCAATCTTCTACCTGCCTGCCTGAACCAGTCTGGCCTCACTTGAATCCTCAGAGCACGTTATGCCTCTCTTTGGCATCCACGTTCTGCTTTGGATTAGGGTCATTATAAATCTGTGTTCTGTTTCCTCCTGATGACGACTTCTAGGGGTTATTCTCTATATACCCCTTTGGTGCCATATATCCTTTATGCTTAATCTAAGACTGGTTAAGCACATGGCCTTGGACCTAGGCTCACTGAATACAAACGTGTTGCAGACAGTGAAAATAATTCATTCATTCAACAAATATTTACAGAGCATTTGTTAAGCAAATTTCTAGGTCCTAGAGATACAAGGTCCCAGCTTGTGTTATGGAACTGACAGCAAGTATGGATATACGTAAGCAGATATGGTGAGATGCTTCTTCTCTGAAGAAGTATGGATTTCATAGAGTCGTAGAATTTTTATAGGAAAGAGATCAAGTCCAATTGATCTAAGACCCTTGTTTTAACTTCAGAAGTTTAACTGATTTGACCAAGGTCAGCGGCCAAACCTGGATGAACTCTAAGCCCTTGTTCTCCTGGCACTTATATCGCAGCCCTTGGGCCACTTCTGACTGAACCCTAAGCATAAGATCTTGTTGGCTTAGCAACCTGACTCAGGCAGGACAAAGGCAATATATGTAACCTAAACATTTGTACCCCCGTAATATGCTGGAATAAAAATAAACAAATAAAATTTAAAAAGATTTAAAGTGGAAAAAAAGAAAAATGGGCAAAACAGAGATTATTCTTTGCAAAATTATCTTTATATGTATATTTATTTTCTATGACCATGTAAAAAATGATTGTATTTTCTTTTTCCCTCCTTCCATTTTCACCCACCCTCAACTTTCTCCCAACAATCATGTGAACGATATATGTGGTTATGTATTGCTTTACTACTCATCCCAGTTAATCAATTACCTGAGACATAGACCTTGAAACTTCCTGAGGTTAGGGGTGATGGAGGGAATCTTCTCCCACGTTCTTTATCAGGTACATCCCAGTTTGAGCTGTCCTAAGTGATTAAAGCATACTTGAGTGAACTTTAACAACTCAAGAATATGGGGCTCCAGTGCCCAAGTCCTATGAGAGTTTACACTCTATACAATACGATCTTGTTTTTAAAAATCGTACCTATATCTAGACATAGATATATTTTGATATTTATTGAGATGTCACAGGATACCTAGATGCCATTAGGATAGCTAAACATATATAAATAAGTATAGACATGTCTGTAAAGCATTTTTAATGCAAGGGGAATTTTGAGGAAAATTTAAGCAGTAAACATTTTATTTTGGTGTTAATTGCATTAGTTGCTGTAAGGGTGAGTTGAATGGGGGCAAGGGAAGAAAGGGTAGATCCACACATTAAGTTTAATGACCCAGCAGTGGGGAACACAGTAACAAGAGACAAATGTCGGAGCTAAGTAGTAGATATTTGGAGGTAGATTTTAATAGCATTTCCACTTTACAAGCTTCTCCACATAACATTTGAAAAATGTGGAATCCACTGTTTGGCCACGGAGGGAGGAATTCCGCCATTCCTAGTAGAATCGTAAGGTCCCAGTGGATATATTTTTTCATTAGCTACTTGAGGCAGAGGCCATATTTCCCCACAGCCTCTAGCACAATTCTTTACACATAGTAGGCACTCAATAAAGATTTGTCAAGTGGATGAATACCCAGGGTCTCCATAAAGGTGTGATCCAAGACTGCTCAGGTGGTTCCTACTCCATTTTTATTGCCATTGAGAACTTACAGCTCCCATAGCAACAATAACTTGTACCCCTCAAGCATATGTAGTATTTAGTATTTCTGTATGTGGTGTCAACTTTCATGTCATAATATATACTATATATGTAACTGGTTAAGTTACTGTTGCTGTGGGAACCATAGGCTTTTTTCCCATCTAAACTAAGCCCTTGCTAGCCATCTTAGACTACGCGGAGATAGCACCATATGACCTTTTCGTGCTTAACCCCCTTCCCTGATCCTGGGCTCCAGTTTGGTTGACACATCCAGTTACAACTTTATGTGCTGATTATACTGACAATTCTGTGCTTAATAGTTTTTTTTTTTTTTGCTAATAACACTATGCCATTAATATTTCTAAGGCCGCTTTTATATTTACTGCTGCATTTTTGGGAGTACTTTCACATTATACATACATTTTGAAAAGGAGGATCAACTCTAGAGTCAGTCTGGTTATGTGAGATGTTCCTAGGGACAATGGCATAGAACAAATATATTTTCTCATCCTGTCTTGTGCAACCAAAGGTGAAATGTAATTGCTTGGTTTCCTAAAGTAGATACTGTAAATTTTCCTTTTCTGTTCCTGATGACAGCTTTTGAAAAAGGAGTTTCTTAAAACTTGGAAGAAGAGATAAACTTCATTTTAGTTTTTCTTGTAATTCAGCTTTGTGAATGAAAAGCCAAGGAAAGGGGACAGTGTACAGGTGAGGGGTCAGGGAGGGGAAGTCAAGTGAAGTTATGTGCCAGCAAGTACGTTTGGAGGA
Organism: Avahi laniger; assembly: GCA_963575035.1. NCBI lineage: Eukaryota > Metazoa > Chordata > Mammalia > Primates > Indriidae > Avahi > Avahi laniger. Next base: position 8,254 of record CAUYSK010005625.1, on the reverse strand, counting down.
TATTAGATCACACTGTTTAAGCTGGTTGGCCTTGAGACAGCAGATATTTCTGTTTTGATATTTGAAGCTTATAGATACACTCTCAAAGGGGAATCTTCAGAATATCTATGGCTTTCTAAATTGGGATCTTCTTACTGTTTAACACTGACCCACAAGGCTTGTACTCCTTCTAGTGCACTTGTACTGTGCAGTGGAGCAAGTGCAAATTGCTAGCAATGCCTATTATACAGCAGCCTCTAGTATCAGACTCCTCCCCACTGCATTTCTTCTGCTAACTGTTCTCTTCATTCCTCCTATATCTCCCACCATCTGCATTCCCTCAACACACAGACACACACAGACACACACACACACACACACACACACACACACACACGGAAACACACTTCCCAACTTACAACTAGATCTTAATCTCCCTCTTACGTGCTTATAGCCCTGGCCTCAAGACTGATCACTTCTGATTTCTATTTCTCCCCAGGTTGTAAATTGGTTTCACACAAATATTGAAATGGACTAAGAGCACTCCCAAGTTTTGTTTATAAAATATCTAGAAAAGATCAGGGCTAAAGGAGACATCTCCCCACTCTCATCCTTTTGGTGTCTTCTCTGCTCCCAGGCACAATGTCTCCTGTGCAGTGTCTGGTCCTTCCTTGTCAGCAATGTGGCTTTTCCTTATACCTGCCAACACCTCAGTCCTTGGAAGCCAAAACTGACCTATCCAGTGTTCTTCGTTCAAATAATCTGCACATAAATTCATACCTAGGTATTAACATGTGAACTATCAATTAGTAGTTATATTTTAAAATAAGTTTCATGGCATTACAGTATATCAGCCTTAACGGTTAGATTAATTTACGGTAGGGATTTCATATTGGGCAGTTGAAAGAGATGTTTCTGAGTGAATAGTTTTTACCTCTTAACCCATATTACCTATCAGGCCACTTTCTCTGCCTTTATGCCATGACCATTCTTGATAGCACTTGCATGGTTTGTAGACAGTTTAAAAATTACTTTCTATGGGCATAGCAACCAGAACTAAATCCATGCTGAGATAAAATATACTAGAACGCTCATTCTTTGTCAAAGGCAGTTTTGATTATTTTCTGCATTGGCTAGAGTTTATAACCAAAGAGTTGATGATAGGTGATAGATTAATTAATTCATGTGGTTTTTATTAAGGACTTGCTATGGGCCAGCACTATAGAATGTACTGGGGATAGAATGATGACTGAAATGGTTGTAGTCCCTGTCCTCATCTGGATTGTAGTGTAGACAAGGAAACAGATGAGAAACAAGTACAAGCAAAGAAAATTCCCGAATTGTGAATACCAGAAAGGAAACGAAAGTTATTACTAACATGGTGAATTATGATTGAGGGTGGGGAACATACTGGAAATGGGAGATGTGGGAAGGCCATGTTGGAACTTTGTCCTGAAGGTTGAATGGTCAGCCTGTGAAGAATGGGACTGGTGATGGGGTAGGAGCAATGATGATGGTGGTGATGGTGACGTGATGGTGATGGTGATATAATGGTGATAATGATAGTGATGGTGATGGTGATGGTGATGTGATGGTGGTGTGATGGTGACTATAAAGTCACAATGAAGTTTAAAACTAATCTATAGTAAAAATAACAGAATCATGTCAAATGTTATTCCTTAACATTTTATCCAAGAACACTTACAAATAATAACAAACAGGAGGACATTAAGTAAGTTGTTTAATTTTACCTTTGCCATTGAATGTATACTGTGTAGCAAAGGAACAAGCCGTACTTCTAGAGTTTATGCATTTTTTTTTGATAGATAATGAATTCTAGAAAAAAAAAGTGACTGGTTTTACTCTGTTCTTCTGTAGACAAAATCCAGGGGTTTTGAAACTTGTTTCTTGTTATGGTACTGGTTTTTCCTTGAGGTTTGATTTACAAATATCAGGTAGAAAAATAATATTTTAGGGCATTAAACTGATTACTGACCTGCTGCTTTGGTAATTTATTGATTTGATCAATTTTTTTTGAAAGCACCACAGGTTATTATCTCTTCAAGGAGAATTTTAAAATATTTCCTCATGTGTATCTCCTCCTTCCCTGCCTTGCCCCTCCCTCTCTTCCTTTTCCTCCCTCTTCTGCCAAAACATCCTCAGCATATAGATATGAAGGGTTCATTAAGGATCAGGCATTAATGTTAGGTACTGAAAAGAGATAGCATTTTAAAATTCACTGAGTTGTAGTTAATCGTATTCAGCCTCATTCATAATCTGTGGGAGAACACTTGTGGAAAACCAGCACGATTTAGAGATCTTTGCTTTTGAATTTGGAAAACTTAATGACATGGAAAGCATTTCAGTTATTTAGTTAACCAGAAAAAGCAGGTTGTTACACAGTATGTACTACATGCTTCAGTTTTATAAATGATACAAAAATATGAAATGCGTATCTGAATATTTATGCGTGCACACAAAAAGCCATCAAGGATATACCAAAATGTTAATCTCTTACCTATAAGATGTTTTGAAATTTTTTTTCTTTTTTCTTCCCTTTTCTAAATTCTAAAATTTCAGTAATAAAAAGAGGATTTTTGAAATAAACCATAAAAACAATAAACCACAAAAATAATAACTTGTTGTGGCCTTTTACCTAGTCATTCTACTTTTAGGAAATACTCAGATCTGGATGAAGAAATTATATTAGCACTTACACACAAGCAGGAAGCATCTGATGTTTCAAAAGAGGAGAGTGATTAAATACATTAAGATAAATACATAGATAAAGAGACATTAAAATTGTTTTCAAAGAAGTTGAATGATCTGGGTGTATGCTTATGATATAATGTGTAATGCTAGGTAAAAAAGATTAGTTTATGTAGTAAGGTACTAGTTGTGTAAAAAATGTATGTAGAGAAAAAAAACCCACCATAAATAAGTAACCAAACTTTAGGGAGTGATGAGTTCAGTGACAGTCATGTTTCTTAACTTTTCAAGAAATAGATATTCCCTTTAAAATTATATATATATATAGATATATATAAAGATTTGTCTAATTTTTAAAGAAGAATCAGAATAAAATGTCTCAGATAACAATTCATTTAGATGTTTTGGTAATAATTGGACAGATCTACAACATACTACTTTTCTCCATATTCATCCAGTGGCTTAAGTAAATAGATGACAAATAATAGCCTTGAATTTCTTCAACATTTCTTATATACTGTCTGAACTGTAGAGACATACAAAGAAATCTCAAGCTTCAGGGTTGAACTATTAGACTGTGTAAGCAGTTATAGCTTGGACATCTTATCACCAATATGATTATTAGACATTGTTAACTCTGCTCAATTTGGTCAGGACAGTTAAATCAGATTAATATGCAACAGTGGAGTTTCCTAAATGTTTTCTTGTATCCTGCCCATTTGGAATGAGAATCGGCTCTGCTAAACTTGGTGGCCCTGTTAAGCTCCAGGACAAACACAGTGTATGAGCCGACCCAATCGCTTAGGAGTCTTTGGGCCTTTGGATCATGGGAAGAAGACTATGGACTGGGGGCCTGTGTCCTCAATAAATAAATGATGGGCATCTAAGGCACATTTGCTCCTGTCCACTGGAAAGCTGGTACTTTGTGTATACGATTTACATGAATGATACTCATCTGGGGTGCAAAAGCAAAGCAGGAGGAGTAGTTACAGTAATCGTAATAAAAATACACCAAAAATCATGGCTGCCAATTATTGTACACCCGCGATGCTCCAGGCCCTGCAAGAGATGCTGGCATTTGTCTTCTCATTAATCAGTGATGCTGCCCCTGATTTGCTATGGGACTTGTTCTTTCTTTCCTGATGATTCTAAGACGTAAAGGGACACAGTGCCAGGCTCTCAGAACATACAGTCTCTAACGTCCTTCACCCCCTCGCCACCTCTCATTTTTTGGTCTGTGCCCTCCATCTCTGCCTGAGGGAGATGAGATTCAAGGTGAGAGAAAGAACAAACCGTGTAAGGTAATTCTGTCACTCACCTCATCTTCATAATCTTCCCTGAGCTTCCTCTGCTGCTCACCCTGGTATTGATCGTGTCACTGGCTACAGCAGACCGAGGCAGGGGGCTGCAAACCTTTCCGCGCAACCCTCACCGGTGCGCCTGTTTCAGCTCCAAGAAGAAAAGCCTGCTGTGAAAACAATCAGTGCATTTGCTTTAGATCTAAGTGATTCCAACTAGGTCGATGCTTCATGCTGATGTGTTGAAAACATTTAAAAAATTTCTCAGAGTTTGATTTCCACGGGAACATTGTGGCATGTGTCTCAGTGTCTGCAGTTGTTATTTTTCACTAATGCAGGTGACAACTGCTTCCTGCCACAGCACACAAAAGCAGTTGAAAACGGAGGCTTTGTCTGGATGGATATTTGCTATAAATGCTTTTTGGAGAAAGGGAGGAACATGTGTGTGCAGGCTTGGTGGATAGTCACATGCTATCTTGACCTGCAGTGGTAGGAGTTTGGGGTTTTTTGTTTTATTTCTGAAGTGATCATGATCCAATGTTGATAGGATATAAATGCAAGAGACTGTACTACTCTCTGGTTTGGTTTTGAGTTTTGAGATTTTCTTTGTTTTGGCACAGTCTTTCCTAAGGCAAATCATTCATAATAATGCCAAGAGTTGCTTTATCTTCTAAAGGATCTATCAGATCTCTGCAAGTTTATGTTTATATTCAGAAAGAATGTGACTTCATCACATCTTGGCATCAAGTGGTAAAACAGGCATTACGAAAAGGAGCTATCCTCACACAAATTAATATTTATTTAATATCTGGCAGGGACCCAGGATGATATTTAATTCTAGAATCTAAGGTAATAAGCTTTTCACCAGAAAAGTAATCTCCCTAAAGGAAGGGAGTGCTGGGCCAGCATTTATGTGATACATCGTGGTGTTGAGGGGACATGATGAAGGGTGGGGGTGTCCAGTCTAATTACGTGGGAGTCGGGTACGCATAAGTGTATGACACCTGATCACATTGCTAAGTCCCCATTCTGGCTGTTAATAGTAGAGTCTAGGATTTGTTAAAACAAAACAAAACAAAACAAAACAAGAAACCGATCTCCAAGCCACGCCTTCAAAATTACTTCTCCTTTATTTTGAGATGAAGTCAGAGGAATGACATTAGGGCTTTCTATTTTGCTATATAGCTCCAGGGAAGACCTGTGGCCAAGTCAGAGTTAGAACCCAGTTGTTCGGTGTTCTGTCTGCCAAGTGGTACAGAAAGTACGTGTGTCAGTTCAGCTGAGTCTTCTTTGCAATGCCATCATTTCAATAAAATGTTGGGGTTTTCTTCTAGGCATGAACTCTCTTGGGTTGTGTTATCCTATTTGCTGTTTACTGTCAAGATGTTGAAAGGATGTTCTTATAATGAGCCAAGAGGAAGTGGCAAATGAGTGCTCTTCTTCAGATATTTTGTTGATTTTTCAGAATGCCTACCAATAGGAAATTCCCATAAAACTGTGACCTGTGATTTATTGTATGGAATCTGAGGGAAAACATTGTCATGTTTTCTTTAGTCAAATGAGTGAGATACCCCTTTGCTCTGATCTGCTGCTTCTTCAAAATGTTAGGTTTATTTTATGCCAGAATTATTCCTCAATTCATAAGCCGTTCTCACCTCTGGTTAGTTCTGTGCCCAGAGGTGATATTACAGTTTGTTTTACTGAACACCTACATTGCGTATATATTTCTCCTCACTGTTTACGTTCTTGACCATTAGAGCTTATGTTCTAAATACAAATTGGATATAAACAACCTTTGATGGAATTTTTATTTGCTATATTTGTTTCTCATTGTTTAGAAATATTAATAAAATAAATGTGGCTTTTATGGGAAAAGATACTCTAGACCTTTGATTATTAGTTTACACTTGTATTTTGATATATTTGTATTTAGGAAGCTCAAAGTATTTGAGGGGTGTTAGGTCAGTAATACTCATGGTTTCCTCATGAGAAGGTGGGAAGAAAGTTTCAGTTGAATGTACTCTGTCTTGAAGGCACAAAGGACTGGAAGGGGGACCAAGGTCATTGCTGATGGATCTAGGAACAGAATTTCTCTCCAGCTTTCTAATCACCTCTCTTCATATTAGATATACGCTTTTTATAAAATGGGATAACCCTTTAGTGTGTCTCGATCTACAGAGTTTTGGAACCCTGGGCATAACTGATTTTGCCATGATAACAGTATTTGGCAGTGCTGTGTTAAATAAAGAAGGTAGTATTTATGTTAAACATAGCCCCTTTTTCCCAGTAACAGAGTTTGTCTAAAAACACTCAGAGAGCAGAAGTGCCGTAAGTCAACGAGTTGGGAAAATAGCTCTAAAATGTCATCTTTCCAGCATCATTTCATTCGTTTAAAAAATGAACTCCTTGGGTGTGCTGTAGAACTACTATTTGTACTTTAAATGTGCTACCGAGGGCCCCGTTTGTAAAGAATTTACGCGCTTAGTTTATGTACTCAGCTTGTCAGGTTACTTTGTTTCTGGATTTTTTTCCGTCTCAGAGCAATGGGAGAATCCTCATGAGTTGCAAAAAGCAAAACCATAGGATTATAATGAGCTTATACTGGCTCATGCGTGAAGCTCAGCCTACTATAGATTTTCCAGAAAATCAAATATGGATGTGGCGGAAATCTCTTTTCTGGCTAGGAGAAGCGACTCATTATGGGACCGTTAGCTGTACATCTCTTGGGAGTGTCTTTAAGCAGTTACTTAAAAGCCAGTGTTTAGCAGCAGAACCTTCGGAGAAGCATAACCCAATGTAGGCAGTTCAGAAAAGCTGCTTTAAATGAACATTCGCCCACAGCAGATTATTTCAGATGGGGTGTGGAAATGGCAGGTGAATGGAGTTCTTTTCTACCTAACTGGAAAAGCTTGTTTCCAGGAGGGTAGATGCTGTAACTATAAAAGTGAAGGCGAACACACTGAAAAAGAAGTGGATAAAATTAATTTCATAGAAATGATAAAATTTTAGACGTTGTTTAGCAACTTTTTATGTTCAATCTTTCACCTGTGCCTTGGATGATGTGAAGACAACATTGTCGAGTGGTTTTATGAGACATCTAGGTGCAAGGCAAGTCTTAATTCTCCTGATGAATCCCAGGAAAATATTGTGTGTGGAATCTTCTGGATTCAGATAAAATTGAATTATAGAGTTTTCATGCTCTGGCAATTTATCTCTATTCTTTTGTGTCTCTCTCTGTGTTGCTATTGCTTAGACCTGGAAAGGAAACTCTGTGGCGGTTTTTCTTTCTTTTTTTTTTTTTTTCTTTTTTTTTTCTCTTTTTCCTGATTTCCTCCTAACTTCAAGGGTCATGCAAGAGCGTTTTCTCACAAAGGTTGAAGAGCTCTTTTTCACAGTAGGCAATAAAAATACATTTGTGGTTTAATAAATGACTGGCCCGCCCTACTTCTTAGTTTCCTTTTGGCAAAAGCTGAACCGTTTCCATAAAGCTGTTGCTTTCTTCTTCCTGTCACTATTGACTCTTCTTTCCGATTTGTGGGATTCCAGAGCCTTTGGGGAATGGATGGTACATGAGGATAAATTACTGTCTCCCTCCTTGTGGTTTCCATTCAGGTGACCACTGAGAATATTTAGCATTTTACTTATGGATTTAAGAAAAATCACACTGAATTTTTAGAAATCATGTTAGCAACTGTCAACATATTCTATTTTGTGTCACGAGAAGAATTTTAAAAATATTTGGATGCCAGGCTGGGCGCGGTGGCTCACGCCTGTAATCCTAGCACTCCAGGAGGCTGAGGCGGGCGGATTGTTTGAGCTCAGGAGTTCGAGACCAGCCTGAGCAAGAGTGAGACCCCGCCTCTACTAAAAATTGTAAGAAATTAGCTAGACAATCAAAAATATATATATATAAAATTAGCCAGGCATGGTGGCACACGCCTGCAGTCCCAGCTACTCGGGAGGCTGAGGCTGTAGGATCGCTTGAGCCCAGGAGTTTGAGATTGCTGTGAGCTAGGCTGACGCCACGGCACTCTAGCCAGGGCAACAGAGCCAGGTTCTGTCTCAAAAAAAAAAACCCTTCGGTGATTCATCACTGCTTTCAGAGAGAAACCCTAAATCCCAGGTGCGGTGTCTACAATGTTCCCCAGGTTTATCTTTCACTTTTCCCTTACCTATGGTCAAACTAGACCTCTTCCCACCCTCCAAACATGACTTTCCTTAACCAATACACAGTAGCCGTGGGGAAAGAGCATGGGTTTGGGCACGAG
>CAUYSK010005623.1:0-20499 GCA_963575035.1 Avahi laniger | reverse complement strand
AAACAACCCAAGTACCCATCAATTCATGAGTGGATTATTAAAATTTGGTATATGTATACAATGGAATATTACTCCGTTATAAGAAACGACAGTGATCTAGCACCTCTTATATTTTCCTGGATTGAACTTTAGTCCATTATCCGATGTGAGGTATCACAAGATCAGAAGAATGGGCTCCACTTGTACATGCCATCAAATTGGCACTAATTGATAAACACTATGGTATTCACATGGTAGTAATATTCTCCAGGGATTAGCGGGTTGGGGGCATAAACTCACAACTAATGGATGTGATGAGCATTGTAGAGGGGAAGGGCATGCCTCTAGTCATCGCTTGGGTGAGGCAAAGACATAAAATGTAACCAAAATGTTTGTACCCTCATAATATCCTAAAATAAAAAAAAAATCCCACTGGACAAATATTGTGAGGCTCTTTATTTTGGGTATAGGGAATATTGTGGGTAGGCTCCAGTTCCAGTCCTGAGAATAGCTCCCTAGCTTGTTATTCTCCAAGGCTTTGACTGTATGCTCTGGGTGGGCCTCCTTGTTCCAGGATGCTTCTTCATAACATATGAGGGAGGTGCTGAGAAAGGGCCATCCCTTGGCAGCTGAGCTACATTTTCAGCCTGCCCTCTTGTCCTCACACAGTTGGAGACCAGTAATTGTTTTACTTCTTAACAGTCATGAACTTTTTTGGTCTAGTTTCATAGCACTCTTGGCAATGCTACTATCAAAAACATTTTTAAGAAAATATATTTGATACCACTCACTACCATGTCCCAGTATATATAATAGACTGAGATATTTTATGATTATTAGAAATCTGTGGATTGTGTCCTTAGTCCTTTTTTACTGAGTCGTTTTATTGAAAGAAAATAAAAATTTCCTTTCTTATATTTTTACTTTTTTATTTTTAATTGACATATAATCATTGTACATGTTTATTGGGTACATACTGATTAGATCAGATTAATTAGCATACCCATCATCTCAAACATTCATTTCTTCATGTGGGGAACATTCAATATCTTCCTTTCTGTATTTGAAACTGTGTATTATTGTTGACTATAGTTATCCCACAGTGTTACAAAACACTAGAACTTCCTCATCTCTAGCTGCAATTTTCTATCCTTTAACAAATCTTTCCCTATTCCTCCCTTCTCCCCACCCTTCCCAACTTCTAGTATCCTTTGCTCTACTTTTTACTTCTAGGAGATGAACTTTTTTTTTTTTAGCTTCCACAAACATTTTATTTATTAAAACAAATGTTCTTATTGAAAGAAAATTTACTTTCTTATTTAAAAAAATAAAAATTTACTGGAAGATAATTTTAATCCAATCAGAGGTCTTAACAGAAGGTGTAACAGTTTTACTTTGCCTTCAAATGATCTTTCTACTCAGTTCATACTTTCTTTTGAACATTTAAACATTGTTAATTTTATTTTTATTTTATTTTTATAAATTTAGGAAGTATAGTTTTGCTACATGTATATATTATGCAGTGGAAAAGTCTGGGCTTTTTGTGTAACCATCACCCAAATAGTATGCATTGTACCCGTCAGGTAATTTCTCATCCCTTACCCCACTCCCATCCTCACACATTTCCAAGTCTCCAGTGTCTATTATTCCACTCTCTATGTCCATTTGCACACAGTATTTAATTCCTATCTATATCTGAGAATAGTATTTGACTTTCTGAATTATTTTATTTAAGATAACGACCTCCAGTTCCATCCAAGTTGCTGCAAAAGACATGGTTTCCTTCCTTTTTATGATTGCACAATATCCCATGGTGTGTGTGCCTGTGCATGTGTGAGTATGTAAATGCACACACCACATTTTCTTTAATCCTCCATTGATATATACTAGGTTGCTTCCATATCTTTGATATAGTGAATTGTGCTGCAAGAAACATTTGGGTGCAGGTATCTTTTGATATAATGGTTTATTTTCCTTTGAGTAGATACCCAGTAGTGGAATTGCTGGATTGAATGGTAGTCCTATTTTTAGTTTTTTGAGAAAACTCCATACTGTTTTCCATAGAGATTGTACTAATTTACATTTCCACCAATAATACATAAGTGTTCCCTTTTCTCTGCATCCTTGTCAACATCATTATATTTTGACTGTTTTATAGTACCCATTCTGACTGGTATAAGATGATATCTCATTGTGTTTTAACATTTCTGTGATAATTAGTAATATGGAGCATTTTTTATATGCCTTTTTGCCATTCGTATGTCTCCTTTTGAAAAGTGTTGGTTAATTTCCTTTGCCCACTTTTTGTGGAATTGTTCTTTTTCTTTTTGAGTTGTTTGAGCTCCTTGCAGATTCTTAACATTAGTCCTTTGGTGGATGCATGGTTTGCAAATATCTTCTCTGATTCTGTAGGCTGTCTATTTACTCTGTTTATTGTTTTCTTCTGCACAGATGCTTTTTAGTTTAACTAAGTCCCATTTGTCTATTTGTTCGTTTGTTTTTACATTTGCTTTTGAGGACTTATTCATGAATTCTTTGCTTAGGACAACGTCCAAAAGAATTTTTCTAGGGTTTCTTCCAGAACTTTATATTGGGTCTTACATTTCAGTCTTTGATCCATCTGGAGGTAATTTTTATATATGATCAGAGACAGGGATCAAATTCATTCTTCTGCTTGTAGTTATCTAATTTTCCAGCACCCTTTATTGAATAAGGTGTCCTTTCCAAATGTATGCTTTTGTCTGCTTTGTCAAAAAGACCAGTTGGTTGTAGGTATGTGGTTTTATATCTGAATTCTCTATTCTGTTCTATTTATCCATGTGTCTATGTTTATATACCATGCTGTTTGTGTTATTATAGGCTTATGGCATAATTTAAAGCCAGCTTTATTACTTTGTTTAGGATTACTTTAGCTATTCAGACTCTTATTGATTCCATATAAATTTTAGGGTTGTTTTTTTCTAATTCTGTGAAAAATGATGCTGGTATTTTGATAGGAATTACATTGAATATGTAGATTATTTTGGAAAGTATGATAATTTTAATGATATTGATTATTATAATTCAGGAACATTGGATGTTTTTCCATTTGTTTATGTCATCTACAATTTTTTTTCATCAGTGTTTTGTCATTTTCCTTGTAGAGATTTTTCACGTCCTTGGTTAAATGTATTCCTAGTTAGTTAATTAATTAATTAATTAATTAATTTGGTACCATTTTAAATGTGATTGAGGTCTTAATTTGGTTCTTAGCTTGGTAATTATTAGTGTATAGAAATGCTACTGATTTTTGTATCCTGAGACTTTACTGAATTCATTTATGGAATCTAGGAGTATTTTGGAAGAGCCTTTGGGTTTTCTAGGTAAAGATATATCATCAGCAAACAGATAATTTTACTTTCTCTTTTCCAAATTGGATGCTTTTTATTTCTTTCTCTTTCCTGATTCCCCTGGCTAGGACTTCCAGTACTATGTGGAGTAGCAGTGGTGACAGTGCGCATCCTCGTCTTGTTCCATTTCTTAGGGGTAATGTTTTCAACTTTTCCCTATCTAGGATAATGTTAGCTGTGGATTCATCATAGATAGCTTTTATGTTTCGAGGTATATTTCTTCTATGCGTCGTTTGTTAAGGGTTTTTATCATGATGGATGCTGAATTTTATCAAATGCTTTTCTGCATCTATTGAGATAATAATTTTTTCAAATTAAATTCGATTTATGTGATGAATCATATTTATTCACTTGCATATGCTGAATCATCCTTGAATCCCTGGTATGAAATCCTCTTGATCGTGATGAATCTTTTTGATGTGCTGTTGGATTCCATTTTCCATATTTTGTTGAGGATTTTTACATCTATGTTTATGTAGTTTACTCTTCTGTTGTGTCCTTTCTTGGCTTTGGTAAAAAAGTGGTACTTGCTTCACAGAATGAATTAGGGAGGATTCCTTTCTCCTTGATTTTTTGGGGCCATTTCAGTAGGATTGGTATCAATTCTTTGAATGTCTTGTGAAATTCTGCTGTGAATCTGTTCCTGTTTTTTTTTTTTTTTTTTTTTACTGTTGGGACGTTTTTATTACTGATTCAATCTCACTTCTCATTGGTATGTTTAGGATTTTTATTTCTTTCTAATTAAGGCTAGGAGGTTGTATGTTTCCAAAAATATATCAGTTGTAATGTCTTCTTTTTCTTTTCTGATTGTGTTTATTTGATTTTTTTCTCTTCTTTTCTTAGATAATCTACCCATTAGTCTGTTAATTTTATCTTCTTAAAGAACCAACTTTTCATTTTGTTGATCCTTTTTGCATTGTCTTTTTTTAAATCTTCATTTCTTTTAGTACTTCTATGATTTTTGTTATTTATTTTCTTCTGCTACCTGTGGGTTTGGTTTGTTCTTGTTTTACTAGTCCCTTGAAGTATAACATTGGGTTGTTATGTTAATTTGTGATATTTCTATATTTTTGATGTAGGCATTTAATGCTATAAAATTCCTTCTTAGCACCACTTTTTACTATACTTCATATGTTTTGGTGTATTTTTTTTTCTATTTTTATTAATAGAGAAATAGTCAATAGAGAATATTCAATAGAGAAAAATTTCAAAAATTTTTGTATCTGTTTTAATTTTTTCATAATCTTAAATATCATTCATGAACAGGTTGCTTAATTTCCATGTATCTGTGTAGTTTCTCTTTTCTTAGGTGTGGTACTATTTCTTTTATGAATCTGGGTGCTCCATTGTTGAGTGCATATACACTTATGATGGTTATATTTTCCTGTTGAATTGATCCATTTACCATTTTATACTTGTAAGCAGCATATGTTTTGATCCTGTCTTTTATTATCAATCCTGCCAAACTATACCTTTTTTTGTAGGGCATTTAATTTATTTAGATTCCAATTTAATACAGACAATCCTTGGTTTATGGATGACCTGACTTACAGTGTTCCATACTTAGGAATGGACACCCAAGGTTCTCTATAAGGATAATTTATATCAAATAATGAAATTAATAATTTGCGAACTAGTTCCCTCCACACATGTAAACAAATCCACATGGTTTATGTGGTTTGTTAGCTCAACATCTTTATACTAGTGGCTAGTCTCATTGTTTATACTTATGCACAGCATCATTTTCATCTTAACTTTTATATTATATTTTGTGAGTCTGTGTTTACCCTTATGACCATGCCTCCAAAGTAAAGTCCGCAGAAAGTTCAGGTTAGCTTTCAGAGAAAGAGAAAGGTGATTACGATGAAAATCAAAGTAGAAATAATTACACATTCAGAGAAAGGCCAGATGCAATCATTCATTAGGAAAGAATTAGGATTCAGTAACTTGACTATCAGAACAATTATAAAGGATAAAGTGAGAAAAATGGAACATGTGAAAGGCAGTGCTCCAATGAAAGTATCGATTATTACTAAGAAGTGCAGTGGATTAATTATATAAATGGAAAGGTATTGATTTGGTTGGAAGATCAAAATAAACATAACATTCCTGTTAGTCTAGCGCTGATGCAACATTAGGTGAGTGTTAACTTTTAATATGCTTTTGTGAAATTTCTTCTATCTCCTATCTAACTAAATATTTGGTATAAATTTGTTTTATGTTCTGTTTGAATTAAAAGAAATAGCATAATAGTTCCTGTAACTTATTATTATAATAGAGGGATATGATTATTATTATTACAGTATTACATTGTATTATTATTACCACATATGAGCCATTTTCTGTCTCTTTTATCCCCTCCTGTAAATAGGGCAATTCATTCCTGAGCTTATCTTTTTTTCATGGTTTTTATCAACTATGGCTAATAATAAACTTATTCTCATAATATTCAATCTCAAAGTTTCCTTGCCTAAAGCTATAGAATCATTAGATATATTTTCTGCCTTCTTGGTACTGCAGGTGACAGTTTTGCCAAATATTTTGCCATACACTATTTGACGCTATTTTTTATCCTGAATTTAGTTTCTATGTTGTCTGCCCCTTGTATCCAAGGCCACATGACAGACAATTTAGATTTTTTCTTTGTCAGCACACATCTTCTAAATATCAATTTCTATCTTTAGAAGCTATTGCTTCAGTGATGAACTGAACCCAATATTCCCTACCCCTCAGGGGTTTACAATGATATATGTTGATTTCCCATTTACTGCGGATTGGCTGCAGTACGTCTACTTTAGCCTGTGGGTCAGATTCTGGTTTGTGCCATAAGACAACTCATTCCTGAACCTAGAAGGAAGGGGCAGCTGTAATCTGGGAAAGCTGCTATCATTGCTGGCGGGAGGAAGGTAAGGGGCCTTGCAGAAACTTGCAATGACCATTAAAGACTCAAAATTGGTGCACTCTCCATTTCATCCTTATGCCATTCACCAAAAACTAACATCAATAGGATGGGGATGTATAATCTTCCCAGGGGAGGTGGTAAAGGAAAGTGATATTGCTGAACTCTAATATAACCCTCTATAAGAAGCTACTATACATAATATATAGCAGTCAGTGTTTCCATGAATTTATAAACATTTATGTTTAAAAAAGCAGTGGCATTTGAAAATCAACATTAGATTTTTTTTCTTCTGAGAATTTGTACAGATATATTTTCAAAACAATATAAAAGAATAATTTATCTTATTCCTTTCATATACCCTAAAATATAATTCAGTGCGTGAGAATGTCTCTATTTTTTGTCAATTTAAAAAATATGGCCCAAAGTATTCTCCAAGGTCACTCAGACTTCGTGAAACTCATAATTAAATTTAAAGTTTGATTTCTGGCTTGATGCTTATTCTTAATTGAATAAGATTAATTAACTTTCAAAGAGAAGTTTTATAAAAGACCATTTGTTTTAAACTATACATGTCCATAAATGTACTGTGTTTGCTATGGAACAAAGAGCATAATTTGCAATATATTTCAAGAAATAATACATTAAGATATCAAATAAATGATCAGGTTAATTCTGATACATCACCTAAGAGAAAAAGAGAGTATTTAAGAATCAATTTAACATAGAAAAAAGATGACTTTGTCATTAAAAATCAATCAAAACTAAACTTTCAAAGTTCAAAAAAGAAATCCTTCCATATATCAAAATTAAAAATGGCTTTTATTAGTAATTTTACTGTAAATTTTTAATAAATATATTTAATTGATTTAATGTATTTAAATGATTTAATGAATGAGAATATAATACTATGTTGCCATGGGGGTGCTTTGATATTAGAATAATAGAAATTTTAGATTAAAAGAAATTTATCCAGTGAAGGAAGAAAATGATTCAGTTTTGAGGAAAAAAAATATGGGAAGAAAACAACATATAACAATGACAGTATATTAGTTACCACTCACTAAAAATCAGAGGTTGAAATATTGCAAAAGTAAAGCAAGAGACCTATCCTCAAACTGACCACAGTGAAAGGAATTCTTTTCTCTAGCTTTCATAAGTCTTTGAATATTGGTCAAGTTTAACACTCAGGACTAGAATGCGCAAACAAGAATCTGTACCAACCTCTCAGTTTTATTTAGTAGAGCTTCCAAACTAAATATACTTGATTCCTGCTCTACGTTACTATCTATCTAAGTATAATGAGTCATTTCTTCCAGTACTTTTTTCTTATTTTCTTATATGTGACTTCTATATTCAGCATGGTGTATCTGTCTGCTTCCAAGAGTGTTACGAATGATATGGTATGGACTGCAAAGAGAAAAAGGAAAACACTAATATTCAGCTAAAATATGATTTTCAAGGTCTCAGTGAGGCAATAATCTTGGGAACTGGTTTTACCCAGAAAGAAAGTATTTTCTAAATTTCTTCATCTACTCCTACAACATTGTCAAAAGTCTGGATATTTTAATCATAGACTTTTCAGAGAGAAGAAACTATTATAGAAACAGCCCAAATCTGCCTGTCCCAGTTCATTTTGGTGAGGAGCAAAAATGAAGTAAAGTGAGGAAGGTGGCTTTTAAATTCCTTTCTCATGGTGTCTGCTTTGATGGAACTGAGGGTTTTTTTTATGACATCTGCTGAGGTGGAAGGGAATATGCAGGACAGAGAGGGGATTTGATCTCATTTTCTTTTGGGACACTGGGAGGAGATGCCCCTGCACAGCCTGTGGAGTGGCTTCCGCAGGGCAGAAGAGGCAGTTCATTCTGAGAAAGAGGAGCAGGAGCAGGAAGTGAAGCTCTGCACCGTAACATCCACCTCAGCCTTCAGGTTCATAAAGACATCCACATGGAAGTTATGGAGGCAGCCAAGTGTCCTGACTGGTAAGTATGCTAGGGGCTGAGAGGTCTCTGTAGCTGGATGCAAAGACCCTGAAGGCAAAAGCTGCCTTGTGCCCACCTGGGCCAGGGACCACATGGGGTTGTTGCTGGACTTCAGAGCTCCATGGAGCCAGAAGGAGCCAAATTGGACCTCAACAGCAAAGAGATGATGATTACTTAGATTATCCTTAGATTACTATTTAACCCAAAAGAACTCACTGCTGTTTTACCAGCCACAAACTGCAGAATTGAGTATCCCAGGGTACCAGTAACCCCACTGGCAAATGGCATCACTGTTGATGACCAGAGGCTAGTAAAGAATATCAGGTAAAAGTCAAGGGCTCTTTATCCAAACTCCTTCTCCATATACTCAGATTCTGTCTTAGCAAAGAGTTGGGGAAGAAGAGGAACTCCATAAGACAGCAGTAATTAAAAAAAAAAAAGCACAAATATGAATTACTTAAAGAGTGTGCATTAGTAGATTGAAATATTTTAATTTTTTATTGATACATGTGATTGCTTCTGTGAAATCATAGAATTTGCTTCCGTGAGGGAAGTTCAAGTCAGTTATGTACTAAAATTTTTTAAAAAACTACCTTTTTTTAATACATTTCATTATGTGGGAGTAATTACATGACCCTACAATGTAAAAATATCCAATTTAGTTTAAATGAAATTTAAGAAGTCAGTCATATCAAAAATAAAATAAGATATTCTAAGGCTTTCGTGGGAAGTCACCACAAAAATGCTTGTTTTACTGTGTGTATGTTTACTCTTACTCTGCTTAGTCATTACTGGTCCCAGAAAACTGATGAAAGTTTAAAGCTTAAGTTATAAAATGGAGGCCCAGGGCTGAATTTCAACTGCACATATGTTCTGTTTGGCCTCATGGTGTTAAAAGCCTCGAACTAACATTTATAAATACGGAGGTTTCACATAAGAACTCAAATTTGTGAATTTCTTTAGAAAGTGTACAGAGATGGTAAGAAATAGCTGGAGCTGAATAGACCTGTCTTTTGGAAGCAAGGGAAAATTCAGTCACTAGAACTCTTTATGTATATTTTTTTTAACATCCATCCCAGATAATGCATTTTTATTACTTGCCTAACTCCTCTTACAGTCTCTTGAAATTGCAAACCTTAGCTTGAAGCATGTGGAGAAAACAAAGGTTCATGGGCCCACTATACCACTGATATTTATTTCAGATTTTCATTCCTATTTCTTAAAAATATTTCCTAAGGACAGAATATTTTACTCCACTTATTTGCTCATAGGTATTTCTAATTAATTCAGCTTCACTTTCAAAGACATGCCCACTTGTACTTTATAATACCTTGTAGGCATTGGGTCTGAAGTTCAGAGTATCTTAGGCAGTATTGGTGTTTTGTTAGGCTGTAATTCTATACTCAACAGAGTGTGAGAATTAAAAAATATGTAGTTTTTGCAAATAAGAAAAACAATGTAACTGATAAAAAGGAGAATTTATTGTTTTATGACTCTAGGGAAAAGTCAAATCTAAATGTCAGAGGGACAGGTTTGCAGCCCTATCTGGGGAACACCTGAAAGTAGAATCACCAATTCACTAAGTCTGTCTCTCCCTCCCTTTTCCCCTCACTTTCTTTGCATCTTGTACAGAATGATTCCTTATACATGGTTGAAAATCCATCTGCAAAGAGTTGCATCACAGCTTGTAATGCTACTACTACATGTGATTTCAAACAAAGGGCAATGATTGGCTGAGTCTAGGTAAGCTGTGTACTTCCAAAACTTATTGCTACCAGATAGCAGAGTGGGATCTTGTGTAAATATATCAATTCCTTCTAGTGCTATGTGGAACATGGGGAGTTGCAAGTTACCAAGAGAAGGGCAGAATGCTAATAGGAAATATAGGTCCATAACAGTAACCAAAGTAGTGCATGCTTTCTAACTAAATAGGCCAGTGAATGACCATTGTATACTTTTGCAGTTAAAGAGATGTGTGCTAGAATCTCAGTTTTTCTTGTTTACAGGATGACTTAAGCTCCCCACAGGTCCTTCACTTGTAAAATGGAGAAGAGAATAACTTACTTCATGGAATTGTCAGAAAGTGAAATGATAGATTTAAAACATCTAGCAGAATATTAGTGCCCAATAAATGTCAGTTCCTTTTTCTCTTTTGCTGTCATAAATTAGTAAGTTATAAGACTTTGAAATTATGAATTATTGGCATCTGCAAGTGAGCTTGTTCTTAACTGTTCAATTTACTGACATTCAAATCATTTTGCAAGAGAGGTGTGTGTTGGAATTAAACTCGATTTCTTAGAGATCTATGGCATGTTTATGACAAAGAGGGGATTGAACTCAAGCTTACTTTCAGTCCACTACAATATTATTTATATAACTTAATTTTAATAAGTGCCTACTATGTGCCAGGCACTGTTCTAAGAATGTATTATCTGTCAGTAGAAAATAAACAGACAAAAATTTCCACCCTGTGGAGATCACATTCTAGAGTGAGTGGACAACGATTAAACAATGAAACAAAGAATTAAGTAAATCATATACTATGGCAGAAAATGATAAGGGATATGGAAAATACATGTTATAGGGGAGGAAAAAAGAGAGTGAAGTAGTTTAGGAAAGGACAATTCTCAAATAGGGTGATCAGTGTAGGCCTCATTGAAAAAATGACATTTGAGCAAAAGCATCAAAGGAGGAAAAGAAATTTTACACTTGTAGAAATCTAGGGAATAGATATCCCCATCTGGGGAAAGAGAGCAGATGCTCTAAATTAGGAGTATGTTAGGTGTTTTGTAGAGACATCGAGAGTGCCGCTGTAGCTGTATGAATAAGGGGGACATCATAAAAGATGAGAGATATAAATGTATATGCAACATCTCAAGGTATTTGAATTCCTTTGAATGAAATAGGGGTCCAATTGGAAAGGTTTTATTGGAGATGTGATGTGATCTGAGATATATTTTAAAAAGAATTTTAGCAACGCTAATAAGAATAGATTACAATGTATGCAGAATGAAAGTAAGGAAACAAGTTGAGACCAAATGAGAGATAATGGTGGATTGGACCTAGTGTTGGCAGTGAAGGTCCAGAGTCTCACTCTGTTGCCCGGAGCTAGAGTGCCATGGCATCAGCCTAGCTCACAGCAACCTCAAACTCCTGGGCTCAAGCGATCTTTCTGCCTCAGCCTCCTGAGTAGCTAGGACTACAGACAATGCGCCACCATGCCCGGCTAATTTTTTCTATATAGATTTTTAGTTGTTCAAGTAATTTCTTTCTATTTTTAGTAAAGAGGGGGTCTCGCTCTTGTTGAGGCCGGTCTCGAACTCCTGAGCTCAAACAATCTACCCACCTTGGCCTTCCAGAGTGCTAGGATTACAGGTGTGAGCCACCGCGCCCTGCCTATGTATTTTGAAAATAGAACCAGTAAATTTTCCTGAAAATGAGGAATAAAAAAAAATATATGAGTTGATAGTATACCTCAGGATTTTGCCTTTAGTAACTAACGGATGGAGTTGCCTTCAGCTGAGATGAGGTAAGACTGCAGAAAGAGTGTTTTTGGAAAAAAAATAAAATAATGAATTCTGTTTTGGATGTCTTAAGCTTGAGATGTCTACTCGCTAAGCACAGATGAATGGGAATACCGAGTAGACAGTTGGTTATAGAAGTCTGCAATTTGAGAGATGAGCCTTGACCGGGAACATAAGTTTAGTAGTTATCTGCTAATAGATGGTATTTAAATTCACAAGACTGAGTGATATTCAAAAACCATATGTGTTGGTAGTGAAAAGGACATCCCTAGTATATGCCAATATTGAGAGGTAAAGAAAAGAGGAGAAATTATAATAGTAAAGGAGAATGAGAAAAATGATTAATAAGGTAAGCATAAAAACAAGATAGTATGGATTTCTGAAAACTTAGTAAAGAGAGTATATCAAGGAGAAAAGAGTGGTAACTGTTAAGTGCTAGTGACTAGTCAAGTAATGAAGGGAATAAGAACTTATTAAATTTAGCAACGTTCAGGTAATGACTCACCTTGACAAAAGAACTGTTGGTTGGATGGCAGGGGCTAAAGCTTGATGGAATGGAATAAGAGAGAAAGAGAAGAAAATAATTGGAAAGCATCAGTTTAGGCTACTCTGTTTTTTCTAATTTTAAAATATTAAGGATAAACAAATGTTTTGTTACATGGATACCTTGTATAATGCTTAAGTCAGGGCTTTTGGTGTACCCATCACCAGAATAGTGTTCACTGTACCCAATAGGTAAGTTTCTATCTCTCTCCCTTCTTGGTTTCCAATGTCCTTTATATCTCTTTGTGCCCTTGTGTACCCATTGTTTGGCTCTCCAATTATTAGTGAGAATATGTGGTGTTTGTTTTTCCATTCCTAAGAAACTTAACTCAGGATAATGGTCTCCATCCAAGTTGCTGCAAAAGACATTATTTCATTCCTTTTTATGGCTGAGTAGTACTACATGGTATGTGTGTGTATGTGTGTGTGTGTATCCATATCTATATCTATGTTTATATCATCTATATCTGTATTTATCTATATCTATACCCATACCCCACATTTTCTTTACTCGTGAATTGATGGACAGTTAAATTGATTCCATGGAGAAAAAAGAGGATATCAAGGGGAGTTAATGACATCAAAACTATGTTGAGAGAAGGGTCTGGGTGTCTAGGTGAGGGTAAAGGATTATGAGACTCACAGAAGAAATAACCTGTAACGTGGAGATGGTAGGATGGAGTACAAACATACCTCAAAGATATTGCATGTTCAATTACAGACCACACCAACAAAGCAAGTGTTGTAATAAGTGAGTCACGTGGGTTTTTTGTTTTGTTTCACAGTGCATATAAAAGTTATGTTTACATTAATGGTAGTCCATTAAGTGCAATAGTATTATGTCTAAAAAAAATGCATACCTTAACTAAAAAATACTGTTAAAATGCTAATGATCATCTGAGCCTTCAGCAAGCCATAATCTTGTTGCTGGTGGAGAGTCTCGCCTTGATGTTGATTGCTGCTGACTGATCAGGGTGGTGGTTGCTCAAGGTTGAGGTGGCTGTGATGAATTTTAAAATATTAGATGACAATGAAGTTTGCTGCATCAATTGACTCTTCCTTTCACAAAAGCTTTCTCTGTAGCAGGCAATGCTGTTTGATAGCATTTTACCCAAGGTGAACTTCTTTCAAAATTGGAGTGTTAACATTCTCAAACTCTGCCACTGCTTTATCTGCTAAGTAAGCTTAACGTTCTAAATCCTTTGTTGTTATTTCAACAATGTTCGCAGCATCTTCACCAGGAATAGATTGTATCTTAAGAAACCACTTTCTTTGCTCATCCGTAAGAAGCAATTCCTCATCTGCTCAAATTTTATCATGAGATTGCAACAAATCAGTCACATTTTCAGGCTCCACTTCTAATTCTAGTTCTTTGGCTATTTTTACCACATCAGCAGTTACTTATTCCACTGCAGTGTTGAAACCCTCAAAGTCATGCATGAAGATTGGAACTAGCTTCTTCTAAATGCCTGTTAATATTGATATTTTGATCTCTTCCTATGAACAAGGAATGTTCTTAATCTGAAATGGTAAACTTTTCCAGAAAATATTCAGCTTTGCTCAGATCAATCAGAGGAATCACTATCAATAGCAAAGAAATATATTTCTTAAACAATGAGACTTGAAATTCAAAATTACTTCTTGATCCATGGGCTGCAGAATGCATATTGTGTTAGCAGGCATGAAAACAACACCAATCTCCTTGTACATCTCCATTAGAGCTCTTGAGTGGCTAGGTGCATTGCCAATGTAATATTTTGAAAGTAATCTTTTTTCTTAGCAGTATGTCTCAACAGTGGGCTTAAAATGTTGAGTAAATTATGCTATAAACAGACATGCTTTCATCCAGGATTTGTTGTCCCATTTATAACACAAGCAGAGTAGATTAACATAATTTTTAAGGACCCTAGGATTTTCAGAATGGTAAATGAACGTTGGCTTTAACTTAGAGTCACGAGTTACAATAGCCCCTAACAAGAGATTCAGCCTGTCTTTAGAAGCCTTAAAGCCAGGAATTGACTTCTCCTCTACAGCTATGAAAGTCCTAGATGACATCTTTTTCTAATAGAAGGCTGTTTTGTATACATTGAAAATCTGTTTTTTAATGTAGCCACCTTCATCAGTTATTTTAGCTAGATTTTCTGGATAACATATTGCAACTTCTACATCACCACTTGCTGCTTCACCTTATACTTTTATGCTCTGAACATGACTTTTTTCCTTAAACTTCATGAGCCAACCTCTGATAGCTTCAAATTTCTCTTCTGCAGCTTCTTCACTTTACTCAGCCTTTATAGAATTGAATAGAGTTAGGGCCTCGATCTGAATCAGACTTTGGCTTAAGGGAATGTTTTGGCTGATTTGATCTTGTACCCAGAACAGTTAAACTTTCTTCATATCAGCAATAAGGCTGTTTTTCTTTCTTATTATTTGTGTGTTCACTGGAGTAGCATTTTTAATTTCCTTCAAGAACTTTTCCTTCACATTCATAACTTGGTTAACTGTTTGGTACATAAAGCTTAGCTTTCAGCCTATCTTGGCTTTTGACATGCCTTTTTCATTAAGCCTAATCATTTCTAGCTTTTAGTTTATAGTGAGAGACATATGACTCTTCATTTGAACACCTACCAGCCATGGTAAGGTTACTAAATGGCCTAATTTCAATATTGTCATGTGTCAAGGAATAAGGAGGCTAGAGCAGAGGGTGAGAGATGGGAGAATAGCCAGTCTGTGGAACAGACAGAACACATACAACATTTTTGATTAAGTTCATCATCTTATATAGGCGCAGTTTGTGGTGCTTCAAAACAGTTACAATAGTGACATCAAAGATCACTGATCACAGATGAACAAAATGAATATAATAACAATGAAAAAAATTGAAATATTCTAAGAATTACCGAAATGTGACAGAGACACACAAATGAGCATGTGCTGTTAGAAAAAAATGTCACTGATACTCTTGCTCAATGCAGGGTTTCCACAGACCTTCAATTTGTTAAAAAAAAAAAAAGTAATATCTGAAACACAATAAAACAAAGTATGTCTGCATATGAAATTGAGAAATATGTTTAAGTTAAGTGAAAAAATACTATAGAGTGAATAAAAGAAAATTCCCCAATACAAAATAGTAATTACTTTGCCTATATACCTTCATTCCAGCCATCATGAAAGCTCCATTTTCCTTAATTGTTTCCACAGCTGTAAGCCTTAGCAAATTTTCCCATAGCAAACAGATTGTTTCAGCCTTTAGAAACTTGAAAGTATAGATTAGATCGAGTCTGTGCCTTAAAATACAATTGTAGGCATTCCCACCTGCCTCTTCACGGTTGATCTCACTGGCTTTGTCCTGTAAGCTGGTGATAATCATTGTCTCATTTGGGTGATGCCTCAGGAGATCGTTTTCCCAGGTCCTTTGGTTTTTGTCCCTTCTACAGTCCTGACAGAAAACTCCACTCCATATGGTCTTTATGAACTTCATGAATAATTACTCTTTAACATTACAACTTTTCTCTCCCTCCCCCTTGTCTCCTCTCCTTCTCCCCCAACTCTTTTTTCTTCAAGAGGCTGAGGTCAGATGAACTGTATCAAATTTCTAAGAAAGAGCATCCACTTCCGGTTATTCTAATGCAATATATGAAATGAGTCTGAAATTCCTTTCCTCATTTCAATTCTCCATTTAAAATGATCCGACTCTGCCTTTATTTAGGAAACAAGCATTCACTGAGCACTATGTGCTAGCTCCAGGAGTATGAACACCAAGAAGACCTGACTTCTGCCCTTACCTTGCTTACCCTGTCTAGTGCAGGAGTCAGCAAACAGAGATCCATGAGTAAAATCTAGCTCTCATCATATTTTTGTACAGCTCTCAAGCTAAAAAGGTTTTTTGCATTTTTGAGGGGTTGTGAAAAAGAAAAAAAAAGTAAAATATGCAACAGAGACTGTACATGGCTCACAAAAGCATGTAGCATTTACTGAACTCTAGTCTAGTGGGACATATGTGTAGATAATGACACCAGACTCAAACATGGCTGGAATTTCTTGTGGACTATATGCTAATTTTTCCTGGCCAGCATGAATCTCTCTTCTTCCAATAAAAATTTTCTTTTGATAACAAACCCTACCTGATCTCAGGTTGAGTTATGAGTGATCCTAACTCCACCACCTTCAGTTTAGGGCTGAGTCTCTAAGCCTGGTTAATCCTGCTTTTCAATCTCCTTAGTCACAGGTATTTATTCAGAGATGGGTCCATGTTCCAAGTTATTCCAGTAAGATCTAATCCTGGGATTTTTGCTAAAATTGTTGGGAAAGGAAAACTTCATTTCTCCTGGAACTATAACCTGAATGATAATGAAAAGTTTAGCTGTTCAGGGGCCCTGTTTCTAAGAGGACCTGTTTGAGTAACAGACGAACACTAAGGAAAGCAGAGATGAAAATGAAAAATAGAATTAAGTGCTGAAGACATTCTTTGAGTCCTAGATCCAGTTGTACCTGGAGTTAAATCTTGTTTCTGGATTTATTTATTTATTTTGTTTTGTGAGGTAATAAAATCATTTTTTGTTTTAGCTGGTTTAAATTAAGTTTCTATTACTGTAACATAAAGTACTGCCACTAATAGCAAATTAAATCAGATACTTAATGCTAAATAATAGACACATAAAAGTGCTTAAGAAATCCTCTTCTTTCTTAAAATCAGGACTATAAGAAATATGAAATATTTACGTTTAGAATATATATTAAAGGTAATTTAATCCAGTCCTGTTGTTTTGCTGAATTGAAAACTGTGGGGCCACAGAAAATTTAAAAGAAATTAAAAAATCAGCTTCAAAATGGAAAATCAACATGCTGTGTGCTAATTACTGATTGAGGTGTATTTAATTTTGTATAGTAACAGTTATGAGCAGTATCACATATATCCTTGGCAGTTAGAAAATCTTCCTAGAAGAATGGGAAGTTTTGAAAGATATTCCTTTAACTGGCTTTAATAGAGTATCTTTGCTCAGTTAAAAGAGGTGGGGTCAGTTGGTGAGTCCTAAAAGAAAGGGAAGTTCTTCTACACAGAGGGATTAAATATGTAAAGATCTGAACATGAAAGAGAATACATAACTTTGTGAGAATGTCAAAGAGTTAAAGGTCAAGATTTAGTTGCGGAGAATGAGTAGAAAAGACGGGGTTGAAGATAACTCACAGTCAGACTATGACTTTCTGGGTAGGCTATAGTAAAGAATATGGACTATGAGAAGTTGTAGGTTTTAAATTTATGTTTTAGAAAGATAACAAAATGTAACTGCTGTTCTATTAATCCAGGAGAACAATGTGAGGGCCTAAGGGAAGAATGATCTTTAAGTAGGAGGATGGGAAAATGGTGGGAGTTGAGATAGAGATATTTAAGGAGTGAGAGGCATTTAGGAGGTAAACAGGCAAGATTTGATGATTAATTCCATGTGAGAAGTAAATGGATGGAAGAGTTACAGAATAGGCTTAGGGTTGCTTGATGGGATAAAAGTTGGTTCTATGCTCTGGTAATGAATGGAGAGTAAGGAGGAGAAGCCTGGCTTGATTCCATGTGTGTGTATGTGTGTGTGTGAAGGAAGTAGGTGGGTATGGAGAAAGACAATGACTTCTTCTTTTGACATTTTGAGTGTGAGTTGCTCATGGTCATTGAGTTATTGTCAATCATTAAATAGTAAGGTTTGGAGTGCAGAAAGAAGATTTTTACTGGAAATATGGAGTTTGTTACAAACATGCAGATGGGAAGAAAAAAACCGTGTGATGGAATGAGATTATAGAAGGATGGAGAGTTGGCTCTGCTGATTTACTCCAGGTCTTTTGCTTTATAAAATTGCACATAATGAGCTAAATACTTATTTTAAATATATATGATAATAAATTTGGAAGAACCTATATAATTTATCTCTACATACCTTAATTTCCCTGTGAATTCTAAAATTTCTGTAAAGGACTGTAGATATTATAACAATTTTTCATAGGGATTTCAAGTCCTGTAAATTCCACGACAACGTTATCTTCCTTTAATTGAAGAATGAGGAAGTAGCATGGTATTGTGACCACAGTCTCAGTCTAGAGATCAGTAGACTGGTGCTCTAGACTTGCTTCTGAATGGTTATACTACTCTGAGAAAATCATCTAACATCAGTAGAGCCCTTCTTCCCTCCTACAAAATAAGGAAATTAAAGCAAACATTCTGTATGTATTCTCTCTGCGCAAACATTCTAAAAGTCTAAGCATTTATGGATGTATGAGTAATTTGCCTTTCCTTAATTTCATCTTAGTGACATTTTGACATGGAGTTGTGATAAGCAGATCTGATCATCTCAAGTTTGTGCTTTTCCAAGAAAATCAGAGATATGTAGAAATTATCTAACAATTTTAGACCATAAAATAATCAAGTTGCAATTTATGGTTGTTAATTACTTTAATAGATAGCATTGAACTATCTTCCCTTATCTTCTCATCTGGGCGATTTAGAGTAGAACGACCAGAGTGACCGGCATCCCCACCACGTACCCAATGCTTCCATGTTGCCAATGGCCCAACACTAGTTTCTGGTTTTAGGACTATCGATTTACTGATCCAGCCTTAATATTTAATAAATAAATATTTAATAAGTAAATGAATATTTAATATTTAATTAATTAATATTTAATTTAATTAACATTAAATCATGTTATGTAAGTTCACTGATGCCATTGTTATAAATTATTCAGAATATCAAAAGTAACATTTATTTGTGTCTTTTGCAGGCAGATGTTTGAATTTAGCCAGAACATTTAATATTCAGTTATAGAAAAATTTTCCAGTAACTAGATAATTGAGTATACAGAACTTATTAACTTAAACCAAAGTAATTTAATTATAGAATGTATTTTAATCGTGAAAAACTGACAACATAATGGATAGAAATTGTTTAAGGGATTGAACACATTATCAAATAAAGAATGATTGACTTTTCAGAAATCACAGAACCTGAAAAATATAAAACGGTTATAGACAAAATGTGTCATTCAATTTTGAAAATAATAGGCAAGCAAATTCCGTTTGAATATTTTACTCAAATATGTCTAATCCTCTCCTCAGTAAAATAAAATAGCAAACTTTAAGAAAAACATAGCTGTAAACTCTCAAAAGACAGCCAAACATGAATAATAGACATCCTATATAAATCATAGAGCACCTATTTGTCTCCATGCCTTGGAACTACAGCATTAGTGAATAAAGGCCGCATAGTGGATGTAATATGCATTGATTTTAGCGAGGCATATGATGTAGTGTTTAATGAAATCTTATTCCCAAAATAATTTAAATTGATTTCGCTATGAGAGCAATCACATGTGCTGAAAGCTGGCTGAAGGAGCAGGAATAAAGGGTGGTACGAAAGGCCCACTTGACAGGTCAAGGGAATTCACGTGGACTATGGATTCAGCAGGTTCACTATTATTCCCTGAAAGGAACCAGAAAGGAATGGAGGAACACATTTTGGAAAGCCTTCCAAGAGTAAAGTGAATGTTTGCTTCATTAGTATATTCTTGGTCTTAATAGAATAAATTGAAAATAGTACAGTACTCTGATCTGATCATTTCTATTTTTTTTCCTAATATTCAAAGTAGCCCTTTGCTTGTGTTATAATTCACACTGGGGAGAGGGGCTGGTGTAAAAGCATCTTTCATTTCCATTTCCAAAGTCTTTTTTAAATTTTTTTATTTCAGCATATTATGGGGGTACAGATGTTTAGGTTACATATGTTGCCTTTGCCCCCTAGCCCCCCCAAGTCCGAGCTTCAAGCATGTCCATCGCCCAGATGGTGCACATCGCACTCTTTGTGTATACATATACCTGTCCCCTCCTCCCCCCTCCCCCTGCCCGACATCCAATAGATGTTATTCTTATATGTACACTTATGTGTTGATCAGTTAATACCAATTTGATGGTGAGTACACGTGGCGCTTGTTTTCCCATTCTTGGGATGCTTCACTTAGTAGAATGGGTTCCAGCTCTTTCCAGGAAAATATAAGAGGTGCTATTACACCATTGTTTCTTAAAGCTGAATAGTACTCCATGGTATACATATACCACATTTTATTAATCCACTCATGTATTGATGGACACTTGGGTTGTTTCCACATCTTTGCAATTGTGAATTGTGCTGCTATAAACATTCGGGT
>CAUYSK010005622.1:0-15252 GCA_963575035.1 Avahi laniger | reverse complement strand
TAAAATAAAGTTGATTTTTCTTCTTATAGGTATTTGGACAACATACTGGCAGATTGTTTTCTAGTCTACACTTCAAACAAAGGTATACTATTTGGGCTCTGGCTTTATATGGGTTTTCAGTTCAACTCTGACTTGAATGAGTCCAAGCGCTTATCTCCTGTCTCCATGTAGGTTTGACTGTCAACTCTTCTCAGGCACCATGCCCCACAGAACCCCAGCTGGGAGAGCTAAGCTTCAACTCATGTGATTGCCAGAATGCTTTTTCATCCTCTTTTGTGCACTTAGCTACGAATTTATCAGATGCTTGCAGTATTTTAGTTAACATTTCTGGGTGTCTTAAAAATATAAAGTTTACAATTTAAAAACTTTTTATGGTAAAATACATACAACATAAAACTTACCATTTTAATCATCTGTAAGTGTACAATTCAGTGGCATTAAGAATATATGCACACTGTTGTACAACCATCACCACTATCCATTTCCAGAACTGTTGTTCATCATCCCAAACAGAAACTCTGTTCTGAGTGTTTTAAACAAGTGTTTAGGTTATCCTCTTCCTGCTGATGAAGCGGAGGTAGAAAGACATTTCAGGCTGAAGGCACAGCAAATGAAAAGGCATGGAGTTTTACAAGAGGCCCAGTATCTGAGAAGCAAGAGTACAGTGTGACAGGAACCAGTACATAAATATTGTCGTGGAAGGTGACAGATGAGGCTGACAGAATGGTGTCAGATCATGCAGGCCATGTGGATCCCATTGTAGGTAATAGGGAAAGGAATTTTAGAAATAGGAAATTGAGTTGCTTACTTTTGTTACTTAGGAAGATAAACTCTAGTAACAGGGAGATCTTGCAGTGATTACAGTCCTTTACTGTCAATTGTCCAGAGTTAGTTGATATATTTTGTCCAGTATTTTAGTTGTTTATAGCAGGATGTCAAATCCTGTACCAACTCTTCCTTCATGGATGGAAATTGTAGTCCACAGGCAAGTTTAGCTGTGGGAGTGTATGAGATTGCTCGGGGACTTTATAAATGTAGTCTTAGAATAAAAGGGAACCAAAGATAAACAGTATAGGTGAATCCCAAGTTTTTTATTTTTTTAAGAGACAGGGTCTCGCTCTGTCACCCAGGCTGGAGTGCACTGGCACGATCACAGACCACTGCAGCCTCAAACTCCTGGGCTCGAGCGATCCTCCTACCTCAACCTCCCAAGTAGCTGGTATTACAGATGTGTGCCACCATGCCCAGGTAATCTTAAAAATTTTTTTGTAGGTACAGGGTCTCACTATGTTGCTCAGGCTAGTCTCAAATTTCTAGCCTCAAGCAATCCTCCCACTTCAGTCTCCCAAAGTGCTGGGATTACAGGCACAAGCCAGCACGCCTGGCCGAATCCCAACCTTCAGTAGCTAGAGCAAGAACTAGTGAAAGGAATTAAGAGTTCTTCAATACAATGTTTAAATTATCTTTATTATTTATTCCAGATCAGAGATCAGCAAACAATGGCCTACAGGCCAAATCTGGCCTTCCACTTGTTTTTGCAAATACAATTTTATTGTAACAGCCAGTATGTATCGTCTATGGCTGCTTTCACACTACAATGGCAAAGTTGAGTAGCTATAGTGGAGATTGATGGCTGGCAAAGCCTAAAATATTTCCTACCTGGACCTTTGCAGAAAGTTTGCCAAGCCCTGTCCTAGAGGACTGTGGATTGAACAGTGAAAAGGGTGTAGGATCAGGCAAAGAAATATCAGTCACATAAGCTAAGGTAGGGAAACATTTCAAATCAAATGCCTATTAGCTGGAAAAATGCTACAATACCTCATTATCCATTTTTAGTTTGCTACCCTCAGATCATTAGATCAGAAACAGCTATTATATACATGGAAAGTATTACTAATATGGGTTAATTACAGGAGTTAGCCAAAATATCCCCAGGAAATTATAATTTTCTACAATCTAAATGTTATCAGAGAACTGGTTAAATAAATCTATGACTGGGATATCTTAGAAAAGTTCCAAATGACGTGAGTCTTAGATACAATGGAATATTGGATGGTTTATAAATAAATATAGGTATCTATAATATATAACACTAATAGAAAAAAGCTGCTTAAAATAGGACTTGTATAGATAGTAATCTGGAAAATTACACACCAAATTTATTTCTATTTTATATATTATTTTCTATTTTTTTGGAAACCACCATTTGTTAATTTTATAAGTAGTAAAATTTTCATTTTACTGGGGAAAAAAGTAATATACCTCTAATAATGACCACATTAAAGGCTTAAGTCATGGTCTTAAATTTTACAGATTTGTTCATCTATACTTTGAATATATCTTCTCAAAAAAAATTTTTTTTTTTAGGCAGCGTCTCCCACAGTCGCCCCGGGGTAGACTGTAGTGGCACTATCATAGCTCACTGCAACCTCAAACTCCTGGGCTCAAGCAATCCTCCTGCCTCAGCCTCCCAGAGTGCTAGAATTACAAGTGCGAGCCACCGTACCTGGCCTCAAATTTTTTTGATAAAAAGAGTTGCTGGCTCCCAAGGCAAAACATTCATTGAGGAAAGTAAGGAATGGATATTAAATCATAGCTTAGTAATTTGCGTATCAGTAAATTACTTTTATACTGATGTTCCTGTATTTTTTTTTCCTAATGTAGGGTTGCTTTAATGCTCTTAATACCACAAGTTCCCTTGAACAGTGGGTATATAGGGCTAATGTGGAATATAGCCAAAGCATAACCTTCCTCATGTTTGTTAGTGAAACTAATCTAAGCATTCTATCAAATTTTTGAAATCAAACAATGTACTCACATGTGTGCAACTGACCATGTCCCCTTTTCCCTAGAAAAAGACATAAAATTTTAACATGCTGAAAATGAATGAATGAGAGAATGAGCTGTATCAGAACTGTCGCCTTCAAAACTTTGCACAAGTATTAAATTACTGCTTCTCACGTGTTTCTGCATATGTTTAAATAGAGTATACATGGGAACTAAATCAAAAGCTTGGAAGACTCTGGGAGGCTGAGGCGGGCGGATTGTTTGAGCTCAGGAGTTCGAAATCAGTCTCAGCAAGAGCGAGACCCTGTCTCTACTAAAAATAGAAAGAAATTAATCGGACAACTAAAAATACATAGAAAAAATTAGCCAGGCATGGTGGCGCATGCCTGTAGTCCCAGCTACTCGGGAAGCTGAGGCAGGAGGATCGCTTGAGCCCAGGAGTTTGAGGTTGCTGTGAGCTAGGATGATGCCATGGCACTCTAGCCCGGGCAACACAGTGAGACTTTGTCTAAAAAAAAAAAAAAAAAAAAAAAAGCTTGGAAGACAGCACTCTTCCAGTACTTGTGCACACACCCTTCAGTATATATTCTAAGCATATGGGTAAAGAATATGAGGACAGAGATCCTTAGAAACAAGGAATAAAAAGGAAAAGAACCAAAAAAAGAGCACAATCATATACCACTCATTTTGCAATGAATTATCTTCCCAAACGTTGGCTATTATCTGATATGACTATACCTGACCATACATTCTCTGTTTTCCTGTCTGCTCAACTTTTTATGCTTTTTGCAAGGATAAACCCGCATATATCTCATCTTGCTAGAGATACCCTGATATGATGTGCAGCGGTGGGATTATAGCTAACTGCAGCCTCCAGCTCCTGGGCTCAAGCAATTCTCCTGCTTCAGCATCCCAAGTAGTTGGGACCACAGGTGTAGTCCCAACCTGGCCATTTTTTCTTATTTTTTGTAGAGATGGGGTCTCACTATATTGCCCAGGCTGCTCTTAAACTCCTGGGCTTAAGTGATCCTCCCGCCTTGGTCTGTGCTGTGACGACAGGCGTGAGCCACTGTGCCCGGCCACAGAACTGCCTCATTTAATACAAAAAGCATTTCACATACTTATTAGGTGCAAAGACTACAAAGAATTGCATTAAAGAGCCTGGCACATAATAAGATGTATTAATTTCTTTCCTTCTGGCACTCTCTTTTGCAATTACAAATCAAGTGTTTTCAGAAATATAATTTATCTGGGTTTAGAGACAAATGTCTCTGTCATCATACTGAACTCCAGTACTCTCAATCATGTTTTTGTTTTACCTATTTCATTATGTAGTCCTTTCTCCTTGAATAAAAACATGAAAGCAAAGTAGGAGTCACATAATGCTGGTTGCTTTCTTGGTCATGTTAACATTACATTCTCAGTCACTAACATATACCCCTTGTTTGTTAACCTTGTGGCTATATAAAAGTTTTAATTACTACAGATACGATGATTTTTGTATATTGAAAGGTAATGTATTACTTTAACAGAGTCTGAGAAAGGCAAGGCATAAATATCAATTGCAAGTTTTATGACTGATTTTCAGACTAAATAATTCCACAAGTAGTCAGTCAGAAATAGTTCCTTCGTAGTGTTTATTGTCTAGACGAAAAGGAAATATAAAATTATTTGTTATTAACATTAAAAAGTAAATATTACATAATCAAATAATTTACTTTCTATTAAAATATATTTTCAGAATTGTCCCTTGATATTTAAATATTAAGTAAAATTTTCTAATAAATTTGGTTACTGGCATATACAATTATTACAAATCTACCAAGTTATAGATATGAACATATTTATGCAAAGAATCTAAAAATCGATGATCTCAAACTATATGAGAAAGAAATAAAAGAGGGGTAACTTGCCCAATAAACTAACCTAATTAAGTAAGAACGCAGTATATTCAAGATTTTCAGATAAGAAAATAGAAGTTTCTCTCTCCTGCCCCACCAAAAAGCCCTACAGAAGACATCTGCCTCTTGCATCCTAAAAAGTAAAAGCCACTGTTAGAAAATTGAGGTCCTGGCTGGGTGCAATGGCTCACACCTGTAATCCTAGCCCTTTGGGATGCCGAGGTGGGAGGATTGCTTGAGGCCAGGAGTGTGAGACCAGCTAGAGCAACATGGCGAGATCCTGTCTCTACAAAAATAAGAAAAATTAGCCGGGCATGGTGGTGTGCACCTGCAGTCCTGGCTACTCAGGAGGCTGAGGAGGAGGATCCCTTGAGCCTAGGAGTCTGAGGTTACAGTGAGCTTATGATGATGCCACTGCCCTCTAGTCTGGGCAACAAAGCGAGACCCTGTCTCAAAACAAAACAAAAAAACTGAGGTCCCTGTATATTTTCCACATCTAAGAAATAGCTCCTTTTATATATGTGTGTGTGTGTGTGTGTGTGTGTGTGTGTGTGTACAAACATACACACATATTTAATTTCCAGAGTGTTTCTTAACTAGGTGAGCATATTCCAAATTTTCTTTCTTCTTTTTAATGACAATCCATGCATAAAATATTACTGTTTTTGGCTGGGCGTGGTGGTACACACCTGTAGTCCCAGCTCCTAGAGAGGCTGAGGCAGGAGGATTGCTTGAGCCCAGGAGTTTGAGGTTGTAATGAGCTATGATGACACCACTGTACTCTAGCCTGGGTGACAAAGTGAGACTCTGTCTCAAAAAAAAAAAAAAAAAAAAAAAAGTTACTGTTTTTGATGAGCTGGATCTCACTCCTCAAGGGTTTAGGCAGAAAAAGATGCAAATTACCGTTACAGAGATTCGGGTACAATAAAACACCAGGTCCTGTGGTATGTATGTATCACATGCAAACTTCCAGTTCTGATTTGTAAAAATTCCAGAAATTCAGAATACTTGAAAAAAATGTTATCATTTTATTTGTACACTTAAAGTTGTACATAGAAACTTACAATGCAGTTCTGTAAAACTGAAAGAACTGTCAGGGAAAAGGAAGGGTGTTACCTGTTTTTGATTGATCATTAAGGAAGTTATAGAGAAATAAAACAAAAACACAGTAAAAGGTTTAAAAAAATTAAAGAACATTTTTCAGGTATAAATTTTATAAATACAAAACAAATTCACAAATTACTTTGAATGCTAAATAAATATCTAATTAATAAACTCAGACTTAATACCTTCAGTCAGCACTGGTACAGCATTTCAAGGATATAAAATTAGATTCATTCATGTGTAGTGTTGAAAAGAAGATGCTCATTAAACAATTCTTAGACATATACACATTTTTCTAAACTGTGCTATTACAGAAGACTCATCTATAGATAAATCTCCCTTCATACCACAACTTCTAAAAAATCAATAACAAAATAAGTCATAGGTGAAAAAATATTTTCCAAGGTATATGGACACATGAATGATCTCAAAAATGTACAAAAGCCTCTGTAAACCAGTACTGTCTCCAATACATCTATCAAACTTATTAGATACTGAACAAAACTGTAGCAAAGAAAATCTTTCCTACATTCTCCTGAGTGCTTAATATTAAAATTGAGAATATAGTGCAGGCCACGTTTCAACGTGGTCAATCAGCTGTTATTGCTTTATACATATGTCTGCTTTAGAGCATGATTTAATGTTCCATTTTCATGAACGATTTGTTTTTCCTCAAATACATCCTTTAGAAGGACAAAATTAGATTCGTGACTTTTTTACAGCCGGTGGTGTGCTAACTTGATCCACATTACTGGGTGTGACATGGAGTCCAAGCTTTTGAGCCTGAATATGAAAAAACGCTTGAAGCCTAGTTCCAGCTTTTGCTTCACTCGTGTTACGAGGGTTGTATTCAAAGCAGTTCGAAAACATTAACTCAATATCATCAATAAACTCAGCTAGAGAGAAAAAGAAGCAAAAAAGATTAAAATGCAAGTACATAAATTATAATTTTTATTTGTATCATATCTGAAAACTTCATTAAGAAAATGGAAGCCCACTTTTTTCTTTAAGATGAGTCTAAAACAAGGTAGCGGCATTGAAGCTTCAAGTTGTTTTAACTATAAATACCTAAAAACTGTTTTACTGAAACCATGCAATTAGGTAATCATATACTAATATATTATGTAAGTATAAAGAATCTCTTTTAATAAATATCTTTAACTCATTCGATCCTAATCCATCTTTCACCTCCATATACACTAATGAGCATTTTAGGGACCCCTTGGGATGCCATCCTCACAACAACTACATAAACATGCATCCTTTAAAACAAAACAGCTTGTACATCGTTAAACAAAAATGATTATCTAGGAAAAACATAAATTACTTACATGCTAATTTATATTCACATTTATTCACTTTTTCACGAATTATATTTAAGGCAATGGGCTTTTTGATGATGTCATAGTAGTCTGGGACCTGTAAAATAATTCAAATATATGTATCTCCATACAGAAAATTTAATCAGAATAAGTGGTCAAATAAAAGTTTTGCATTTTAAAAGCAACTGATTATTAACCTCTGAATATTATTATTCCATAAAAACCATGTAATATATTTTGAGTCACTATAACATGGTAGAAGCCTATTTGATACCATTAAAAATGTTAGTAATTTATTGTGAAAAGAAAAAAATTATGGTCTTGTTCATGGCTCTCTCCCTCCCTCTGCATAGGCACACATATACATATATAAAAATTTGTCACTGTAATCAAAATATCTTTAATGAGCATTATTACATTTGTAATAAGACATAAATGTAACAAAGCTTAATTCAGGACAAAAACTCTCCAGGAAAAATGAGTCAAATAAAGATTTAACTTTGTTAGATGCTATTCATTAATTCTCACATCCTTGCTCTAGAAAGCTCAAAGCAGAATTGTAATGATGTCACTTCTTCATTCAGAAACCTTTACCCACATACTGACAAGTAAGACCCTAACACACCCTTGGCTCCATTCAAACTATCTACCATTCTCGGTGTTCTCATTTCTGAGTATTTAATTTATAATCCCTTCTTCCTGAAACATCCTTATTCCAGTTCTCTCTGCTGAAATTCTATCTTTCTTCAGTGACCAGTCCAAGTAGTTCCATAATTTTTTTTTCTTTTTCTTTTTATACGAAAAATATTTTTGTAGAGATGGGGTCTTGCTATGTTGCCCAGGATGGTCTCAAACTTCTGGGCTCAAGCAATCTTCTTGCCTTGGCCTCCCAAAGTGTTGGGATTACAGGTGTGAGCCACTGCGTCCAGCCAAAAACTTTCTAAATTCCTGTTATTTCCTCCCTCTAAAATGTTCATATCAATCTTTTTCTTCTCTGCTTCTGTAATACCATAACTTTTATTACAGTAGTATAACACTGTTTTATCTCTGTTATATAGCACATCACGTTCTGCCATACATATATTAAATATAAATAACTACAACACCATTTCACATCCCTAAGATAGGTATTCTTAGAGAACAGTGATAGCCTAACCTATCTTTTATATCGGTGTTTCTCAAAGTGTGGTCTCTGGACCAGGATCAGCATCATTGGGGGATTTGTCAGAAATACAAATGGTTGGCCATCATCCCATATCTAATGAATCAAAAACTCTGGGGTGGGGCTCAGGAATCTGTATTTTAATAAGCCCTCCAATGATTCTGATGCATGCTGGAGTTTGAGAACCAGTATTTTACATAAAAGAAGCATCATTAATGGTACTCAACTGAATTAACTCTATTCATATTCATTACACAGAACAAAAGCAGTGAGGTCATTTCAACACACTGTCATTTATAAAGAATCCATCACAGAATTAGAAGGGATGGAAGAGACTACGCTTTCTTTTTTTTTTTTTGAGACAGTCTTGTTCTATTGCCCAGGCTAGAGTGCAGTGGCCTGATCATAGCTCACTGCAACCTCTAAGCCCTGGTCTCAAGCGATCCTCCTGCCTCAGCCTCCTGAATAGCTGCCACTACACTCAACTAAATTTTTCTATTTTTTGTAGATATGGGGTCTCATTATGTTGCCCAGGCTAGTATTGAATTCCTGGCCTCAAGCAATCCTCCTACCTCCACCTCCCAAAGTGCTGGGATTACAGGTATGAGTCACTCTGCCGGGCCAGGACACTGTGCTTTCTAGCTCCATTGTTTTCAATATAGGAACAACTTTCTAAGTGTTTCTTTCTTTCTTTTTTTTTTTTAAAAGAAGACAGTAATATGTATTTTGACTAACTCAAAGTTGCCATATAGACTAAATCAGAAAATACACATGAACACAATTTATAAAGTCTGATAATATTATTACCTGGATTTTAGAAACCAGTTTCAAAAAAGGCCAGCTATCATCGTGTCGTACCAATTCCACAACAAGTTGTTCAAAGGCAGACAGTTCATGAACTCCTCCCTGTCGGCCAGAACTCCTTCGACTCACAGGAGATGACTCTGAATAAATAATTAAAACATTTTATGTGATAAGAAAGTAAAATATCTGATCACCACAAGCTAACAGTACATATAAATAAAAATCAAATTCAAACTGAAAATTCAGACACTCTATTCGCTGAGATGCTAACTTATTTTCTAAGAGAGAAAAATCTGAAATAAATATTTCTTTTTGAATTTAAAAATTCCCAACTAAGAAACATTCGTTTTTTTAAAAAAATATCACTTTTATTACTATTGACATTAAAAAAAGGAACAGCATTGAAGAGATAAAGGATAATAAAGAGATTAAGAATAAAGATTAATATAAATAAAAATCAGAATTAAAAGATAGCTACTGACAACTCTCTAAAAATATTACTGCCCCCAATCCTGCCCCTCTCCCCAAATCCAGTATTTCATATGGGAACCTTATCAATAACCTAATGTAGCTTATTTAGGAAATCGTGAATATGTGTGTTTTGAGGGAGGAAAAGTAGGAGAGAATGAAATATGTTATGGTGTTATACTGAGACTGTTCAAAAATTGTCCAAATATCTCCATTTAAAACAGAGCACCATTTGCAAATTTATTATATTATCCTGCTACACTAGCTGAAAAACCAGTAACATAATTTACCTTTATTCCCCAAATAGATGCCCCTTCAATGAGTATTATGCTTTAGGTCAGGTTGCTTCCTAATAATTCTGTGTATCTTAGTGACATGACAGCCTTTAAAAAAATGCTCTAAAGTATCTCAACATTATTTCCAAATTATTCAATTTTCTTAGTTACAGAAGAGTTTAAATTAGACTTCTTCATACCTGTAGATTGCCTTTTCCTGCATCTTCTCTTGGATTCACTATCGTGGAGAGAAAGTTTTGAAACAACACTTAAAGATCTTGACTGTTCACTTGACTTTGTGGCAATGACTCTGAAGTTAGGGAAGTTGGGACTATTTTCTGGGGTATTATTAGCATTTCTCCTGCTTCTGCGTTTTCTACGAGGACTAAGTAGTTCCACAAATACATCTGCTTGCAGTGGACCATGACTGTGGCGAGTTGAACGATTGGCAATTCTTAAAGATTTAGTTTCTGTAGGAGGGGCAGAATTTATCTTTCTTAGGCTTCTACCAATAGTTTTAGAAGAAACAGTTGCCTTGGGTGTACTCTGCTGACTCCTTGAAGGGTATCTTCCAGAATCTTGTCGTTGGCCACGACTTGAGAAAGAAGAGCTAAGTCTCCCTCTTGCTTTAATTGGCAATCTAACTTGTGGTCTTCCTCGTTTTGATGCGCTATAAATGTTGTTAGAAAACATGATTATCGTACAGAACAACAATTAACGTATGATTAGCTCTATTCTCCTTGTTCTATTCAGCCAATGAGTTCTAAATAAATTTTCTGTATAACTGAGACTTATCCTAGACTCAGTTCCTTAAACTTAAAAGCCAACAAGTTTTCATGGAAATCTAAAATGTACCTTCATATATTTCCCTGAAATGCAAAGAGAATATTTAATATTTTCTTGGTAACTCCAGGATATCATCATGAAAATCAAGTCCTAAATTATGATAAACTATAAAAATCCTCAGGAGAACGAATAAATAGACCTAGTGAATCATGTTGAAAAACTGAAAAGAGTGATAAACTAATATTAAAATGCAATTCTTTTGTCCCCTTTTGCTACAAGAGACTATCACTTTTCATTATCGTTGATACTGAGGTAACCTACAGTTTCAGCCAAGGGCCAACAATGAAGTGGGCCTTGAACCTGTAGCTCCTGAATACCAAGCCAAGAACCTCTTTGCCATCTTCTGATTCTTACTGTGAATTATAAAAATAGATTCAATCTTTTAATTGTATTTAATTAAAAGGATGAAACAACCCCATTAAGCCTCCTTTTATTCATTTCCCCACATACCCGGACTTCCAGTTTACCTAGAGTATTTGTAAGAATTTTCCAAATCTACCTTCCAGACATAAACGTCCCTTCATTTCGGCCCTGAAACAAAGAGTCAAATAAGGGGAGATTTCTCCAGTGCTGCCATGGCAGGAATATCCAGGCTCCAAACCCATTCATTAGGCTTGCGTGACACAGCTTGCTAAGAATATGCAGGATACTTGGTTATATGATAGTACAGAAGTTGTTCCTGGGTGCTATTGTGGCAGGAGGAGTATAAAAAAAAAATACAGTGCATTCCTGGCATAGATCACTCTCTCTCTGTAGACTGCCCAAATCACCAATACTTCTTGGGAATATTTTTCAATGTTTATAATATACAAAAAGAGTGGCTTCAGGCCACTATATATTATAAAGTTATAGACTACAACTATTCCATTTGGATTTGAACAGTCAAAAGATTGTCTAAGTAAGACGTGCTTATTTCACTGCATGTTAGGGCTTACCTGAATTCCTCCTCTTCTTGAGGGTCACCTTCATCTTGTTCTACCTCATACTCTTCCTCCTCACTTTGACCTTCTTCATCATCATAAACTTCACCATCCTCATCTTCCATACTGCCTTCCATTTCTTCATCACTTTCCAAGGAAGGTCTCTGTCTAGAGGAGAGTCTTCTAGAACGTTGCTTTGGTCGACATTCTGGACAAAACCAATCTCCTTCAGGTACAGTCTTAACAAAACACATAAATGATCATTAATCATCTATCACTCAAAATATCACTGTCTCAATTCTGAAAAGTAGAAGAAAAAATACCTTGAGCTTTGGTCGAACACAGTAGGTATGATGACCTCGGTCACAGCCATCACAAAGAACCATGTTTTCGGCATCACCCTTTTTTCGGCATATCTTGCAACGAGCATTCAGTATAGATTTAGACCATATCACGCTACGATCCAAGGTGGACAGGTGAAGAAAAACTTGGGATAGACTAGCAGAGGAAAGGAGAGACTCTCTCCAACGGTCCAGGACTGTTTTATAAGAACGCCCACTGTCACTGGAATCTTAAATGAAAAGGGAAAGTAACTTAAGTTTTTAGGCAAAACTAGACATATCCTAGAACTATTTTCTTGGCAGTTTAAACAGGTTAGAGTTTACATTTTTTTCTCTTCTGCTATTTAACCAAAAGACTATGTTGACATTAAAAACAAAAATCTCATGTTTTGGCTGGGCGCGATGGCTCACACCTGTAATCCTAGCACTCTGGGAGGCTCAGGCGGGTGGATCGCTCAAGGTCAGGAGTTCGAGACCAGCCTGAGCAAGAGCGACACCCTGTCTCTACTAAAAATAGAAAGAAATGGTCTGGACAACTAAAAATATATATATAGAAAAAATTAGCTGGGCATGGTAGCACATGCCTGTAGTCCCAGCTACTTGGGAGGCTGAGGCAGTAGGATTGCTTGAGCCCAGGAGTTTGAGGTTGCTGTGAGCTAGGTTGACACCATGGCATTCTAGCCCAGGCAACAAAGTGAGACTCTGTCTCAAAAAAAAAAAAAAAAATCTCATGTTTTGTCAGGCCATGGTTGCTAACAACAACAACAACAAAATCTCATGTGAAATATTTGCTAAGTCACATATTGTTTATCATGAGAAATTACTTAAATCCATAAATCAAATGCTAATGGATTTCAACAGTTAAAAGAGAAAAATAACTTAGGCAATGTGTTCTCAATATGGTCTTTGTTTCAAATCTTAATCTAATTTAAAAAACTGGCTAAATATGATTACAGGTTACTATTCATTTGAATCAAGGATGTTACTTCTTCATTTTCATGTAAAAGAGGGACTGCCCTCTAACTTAAGTATCAAACATATACGAAGTTTCTTTTGGGGTTGATGATAATGTTCTGAAATTAGAGGGTGGTAATGGCTGCACCAACTGTGAATATAATAAAAACCCCTGTATTTGATACTTTAAAAGGGTGAATTTTATCTCAATAAGGCTATTATTAAATATATAAATTGTGTACAAATACCAACTATACTGTCTTCTATCTCTAAGAAAATATTATTTTAAAACTGAAGTAAATAAAAATAATGTAATACTCCCAAAAAAGAATTTTTAGCATGAATATTTATACAGAAACATTTGAAACCTTCTGTCATTAACATCACCATTCCTTTGTTTTCTGGGCTAAAAAAAATTAAGAGTTATTTGACTAAATGCTATCAGTCTATAGTCAGTCCATCATTTTACACTGGTGTGTGAGATTTCCATTTCACACTTTAAGATTGTTACCATCTTAATTTTTCTAAAATAGTATAGCTAATTCTGCAAAGTATATATAAAGACTCCATACATAATCTGGTCATATAGGAGGAAATGTCATGTTTCCTACTATAATCCTCAAATAAAACCTCCTGGGCAGTAGTATAATGGTTAAGAGAATGCAGGCTTTGGAATCAGTCTGCTCTGAGGTGAGTACTGGTTCCCCTATGACTTGGTCAAGCTACTCAACTCTTTTGTGTCTCAAGTTCCTCAGTAGTAATAAGCAGATAGTATCTACTTTTGAAGGTGGTTGAGACCATTAAATGAGATCATACACACAGGCATATAAAGTACCTATAGAGTAAATAATAATATTACTATCATTAATCCTGCATTATATATTAATAGTTCCCCCTATGTGCAGCACTTTAGAGATAAGAAACAAGCCTATTCTATGGTCCCTATCTTCAAGGAATGCTTAGTACAGCTGGGAAAGTGAAGATATACATAATGAGTTAAAACCATAAAGCAAGAGTTCTGCCAAACTCCAGCGGACCTTAAGTTTCTGTTTGACTGCTGGGAAGGGTAAGAGACAGGACATGAAACCTTGGGACCCCCAAGGTGGTAAGTCCCTTTCTAGAAGGCTAGGACCCCAAAAGGCTACTCCTTCAAGCATCAGAGTGGAAAAGAGTACTACACAAAAAGAAAGGGAGACCAGGAAATCCACACACCTGGACCTTGATGTTGGGTAGAAAGGGGAAATAAATTTACTGCAAGAATTGGTAACTATAAGCAAAGCCTGAACAAGTTTAAAACCTGAAAAAAACACAGGCTAAGATTTTAAAGTGGTCTAGGGTTGGTAGTGACCTCATGTGAATATCAAGAACAAATATGAATATATATCTTTGCAAATTCTCTCTGAAGACATTTCCATAGATCAAATCTGAGGAATGAGTTAAGCAAAAACCCACAAGGCACATGTAGGAACAAAACACTGTGAGTGATAACC
Source organism: Avahi laniger (assembly GCA_963575035.1). Taxonomy (NCBI): domain Eukaryota; kingdom Metazoa; phylum Chordata; class Mammalia; order Primates; family Indriidae; genus Avahi; species Avahi laniger. Next base: position 878 of record CAUYSK010005622.1, on the reverse strand, counting down.
AGAATCAAATTCATAAAGACTTCAGATATTCGAAGTAGACACAGAATATAAAATAATTATGCTTAATATGTTTTAGGAAATAAGAGTTAAAAATATGAATAAATAACCAGGCAGTGTGAAAAAGAATCAAATAAAACGTATAATAATTATTGAGCTTAATAACTCAATGGGAGAAGAAAAAACTCAATGGATGGGTCAACTGGCTCTTCAAAGCTGAAGAGAAATATTAGTGAAGGGGAAATAAATACACAGACATTATTCAGAATGTAGACCAGATAGTATTTTTTTTGCCATCTTTATCTTTCTATGACTTTTTGTTTTAGATGTATCTTTTGTAGATAGTATAAACTGGCTGATTTTCTATTTTTAATACAGTCTGTCTCAGGCCGGGCGCGGTGGCTCACGCCTGTAATCCTAGCTCTCTGGGAGGCCGAGGCGGGCGGATTGTTTAAGTTCAGGAGTTCGAGACCAGCCTGAGCAACAGCGAGACCCAGTCTCTACCAAAAATAGAAAGAAATTAATTGGACAGCTAAAAATATATAGAAAAAATTAGTCGGGCATGGTGGCGCATGCCTGTAGTCCCAGCTACTCGGAAGGCTGAGGCAGGAGGATTGCTTGAGCCCAGGAGTCTGAGGTTGCTGTGAGCTAGGCTGATGCCACGGCACTCACTCTAGCCAGGACAACAAAGACTATTTCTAAAAAAAAAAAAAAAAAAAAGAAAAGAAAAAGAACATCTCCTTAGGGAAAGAAAATCTCACATAACACAAACTTTTGGATTTCTATCTGCCCAGAAATGCTGAACATTACTCGTACTCCATTCTATTGGTCTTACATCAAGGTTTCTGGGATCCTAAGATTTCTTGAAAAGTATTAAGTCC